>BGPR01013657.1:11862-41167 GCA_013235015.1 Araneus ventricosus | reverse complement strand
TAATTTGTTTGCAGCTCCATGACCAGAATTTAGAAGTTTACGCCCGAGCGGCGCGTTGTTGTTGAAAGCTTACATGCCGGCGTGAAAAAGGGCAGAAATGAATGCGCAGAACGCTTAAGTACCCAGAAGAGGGATTTCCCCCTTTAGAACCCGTGATTAGAAAAGAAAGTTGTAGTGCGTTAATTATGCTGAAAGTAGAAGTATTTAAAATGAGGTATCGTTAAGATTATTTAGGAAAGTTAAAAAATTAAAATATCACAATTTCCCCCCTCCGCAAGAGTCGTACGACAGCAGGGCCCTTGCTATCGCAAAACCTGCGAAGTTGGACAATTTACTCTTAGAGTACTTTTAAAATTTTGATAAATTGCTTTGGTTGCTGGTCATGGGCTTGAAATTAAGAATATCCACAATAAATGTACAATAAGATACACATTTTTTAAATGCACTTCAGTGAGTACAAGCAAAATATAAATGCAAGGATATTTACAAAAACATAGAAAATATTCATTTAAATATAAAAATTATTTCAATATGTACACAAAAATTTTAAATTAAATATGTTCCCTGGAGTACTCCAATAAACACTAGCTAGTTGACTGTAGAAAAAAGTTCCATTCACGTGATGAAAAGTTCTTCAAATAAAAGTTCTTTCAATAGTAATTGAACTACTGATTTGTTTATATGAAAAATAATTTAATGTAAATATTCAATTGTATATGCATCTAAAATTGTATGAAAAAACATTGATAAATAAAAATACAAATATGTTCCAAATAGAAAAATAAGAATATACTAATGTTTGATGTCAATGACATTTCATTGAGTTTAACATCAGTGACAAAAGTATTTTTTTGTTAATCTTGATGATGTTGCCTAAGCAACTGGGAGTATCACCAAGTCTGGGCAAAAAAGGGACAAGGTCTTTGTGATCTGTTTCATGCATTCTCCCAGAGAGAGAGACAATGCACAAAACAAAACACAATACTGTTAAACACTGTTTTTAAAACAGTAAGTCTCATTTCATTTATCATCGTTTTGTTCTTTGGGAAACACCAAAGAAGAAAAATATGTAAGACTCAGCCCTCCATGGGGAAATGATTTTAGAACGGACTGACTCTTACCAAAAGGGACAGAATTATAAAGGCAAGACAAGGTTGTTTTTTTTTCATGTAGTTAATTTATTATTCATGACTTAATCTAAGTTTATCTGGTGAATGAAAACATCTTAATTTAGAAATATGCACAATTTGTGGGGCTTGTTTTGGTAAAGGATTCGGTTTATTAATTTCATAAGTTACTTCAGAACATTGTTTAATAACTTCATATGGGCCGGAAAAAGGAGGAGTTAATTTTCTAGTATTGGGATAATGGAATTCTTCATAAACAACAAGATCACCTGGATTAAATTTCTTGTCAACAAAACGTGCATCATATCTTATTTTGTTTTTGTTATGGTAATCTATTGTTCTTTGTAAAGCCAAATTACGAGCTTCGTTAACAGGTTCATAATAACTATTTTGACCAATAGGGGAATCATAAGGTAATGTACCAAGCAACAAGTAAGCAGGTGGATATTTGGTTATTGAATGGGGAGTTAAGTTATACTCATTAGTAACACTTTCTAATAATTTAGTCCAAGGAACTTTAGTGGAAGTGGAATTAACTTTACATTTAAGCCTAGTTACTAATGATTGATTAACACGTTCAACTTTGCCATTTGTTTGTGGGTGATGGGCTGTGGTTAAAAGATGTTTAACGTTATAATTTCTTAGGAATTTTTTAAATCGAGAGGAAGTAAACGCAGCATTTCTATCAGTTAATAATTTTACAGGGACTTGAATTTGGAAAATTTGTTTTAGAATATTAATGTAAGTTTCAGAGTTTTCATTTTTTGAAGGAAAAGCCCAAACATGTCTTGTCGCATGGTCAATCACAATATGAAGAAATTTTTTTGTTGAGTTGTAATAATTGAAACCTCCAACAGTATCTACAGAAATACATTCGAAAGGTGTACTAGTAGGAGGTACTTGTTGGAGCAGGCCAAATCTTTTTTGTTTTCGCTTTTTGTTAAGTTGACAAACAGAGCAATGTTTAACAAATTCAGTTATATCAGAGGTAACATTAGGCCAATAACACTGAGGAGTAATTAAATTTAACATTTTTTGGACACCAGGATGACCAAATTGTTCATGAGCTTGATTTAACAATTTAAGTCTTAATGAAAATGGCACAACTATTTTGTACAAATTTCTCTTTTTTATTACTATTACATCTTTAACTTCATGATACTTAGGTCCACAGAGATTATCATTTTTTTGTTGAGTTTTTATTTCATTTATGTCTAACAAATGTACTGCATGTTGAAGATGGTGAGAAACTGGATGCCTAGATAACATATCTGCTTCAATGCTAGTGCAACCTTTTTGATATTTAATTTCATAGTCAAACATACTTAACTTGAATGACCAGCGGAATAACCTACCCCTCTTAAGTTTTTAACATTTTTGAGCCAAACAAGAGCCGCATGATCAGTATGAATGACAAATTTTTGACCGTGGAGGTAATAGTAAAATTTATCCAAAGCATCAACTATTGCAAGACATTCTAACTCAGTTATAGCATAATTTTTTTCATAGTCTCTTAAAGTTCTAGAATGATAAGCTATTGGATGTAAAACATCAGAGGCATCAGGTTGTTTCAAAACAGCTCCAACACTTTTTTGTGATACATCGACAAAAACATGACAAGTTACATCAGGGTTATATAAATTTAAAACCGGTTTAGTTGTTAGGGTTTCTTTAAGCTTGTCAAATGCATCCTGACATTCATTTGTCCAGTTAAATTTTACATCTTTTTTCAAAAGTTGATTTAAAGGATATCTAAGCTTAGCATATTGAGGAATAAATTTATTGTAAACATTTACAGAACCTAAGAACCTTTGAAGTTCTTTAACATTAGTGGGTGGTTGCAATTTTTTGATAGTTTCAATATTAGCATTATTAGGGGAAACTTTACCTTGTTCAATTTCATAACCCAAAAAGCTAATTTTAGTTTGGGCAAAAACACATTTGGATAGTTTCAATTTAATGTTTTCTTTTTCACATATTTCAAAGATTGTTTTAAGATGTTTCCAATGTTCTAGTTCAGATGAAGAGTACACAATGATATCATCAAAATAATTGCAAGCAAAATCAATTTTATATTTAGTTAATATTCTTCGAATTAATCTATTAAAAATTGCGGGAGCTACTTTAATGCCAAATGGTAATCTGCACCACTCATATAAGCCAAAATTTGTGCAGAAAGCTAGTTTTTCAGTATCTTTGGGGTGAATGGGCACATGCCAATACCCAGAAGCCAAATCCAAAGAGGAAAAAAATTTTGCTTTTGATAATTTATCTAGTAGACTATCCATGAGGGGTAAGGGTTCAGAGTCGGATTTGCATAGAGCATTTAATTTCCTGAAATCTATGCATAATCGAGTCTTTTTACCCTCATCACGTATAAAAGCTAAAGTTACAGGAGATGAATAAGGACTATTACTTTCTTTAATTAAACCAGCTTGCAACAATTTCTCAACCTGACTCTTTATTTCGTGTTCTTCAACAGGAGAAGTACGATAAGGTCTCAAACTAACTGGCAAGTCAGAATTGAGCACAATTCTCTGTGGTTCAACTCTGAGTGCACCAACACCATACTTGTCCTTTGAAAAAACTGAATCAAAATTTTTAATTATATCTTTTACTTCTTTTCTTAACTCACATTTATTCTCTGTGACAGACTGAGGAGGGTTAACCTGATCTTCAGTGGTCTGAGAACAATGGGAGTTTATTTGTTTACATTCAGAAATATGTAAAGAAATGTTTTGTTTGTTTTTATCATTTGAATGATTTTTATCATTTTGACTTTTATTTAAGTTTTTTCCATTTTGACAAATTTTTTGTTTACTGCAGTCTATAGTTATGTCATATTTTGACAATTCTGGCATTCCTAGGATTATATAAGGTAAAGTATGATCTAGAACATACATAGTCACATTTTTGTTTATGGTACCAATTTTTAATGAAAATGTACATGTTTTAGTAAGGCTAATTGTACCCCGGGTTTCCTGCACAATTATACCTTGAGCATTTGTCATTTTTAAATGGTTTTTTTGTCACTAAATCACGTGGGATTAAAGAGATAGTTGAACCAGTGTCTAAAACACATGGCAACGGGTTTCTTTTGTAGTATCCGGATACTGTAGGTAATTGTCATTGTTGATTTTCCTCCTTTTGAGGGTCAGTTAGGTGGAGCAGGATTGGGAGATGGTAATTGTCCTGCAGAAAGTCCAAATGGGCAAGTTTGTACCCAATGATAAGCATTGGCAATGCCTTGTTTTGTGCAAAGCCAGCATGGTGAAGGTGGCAATTTGTCTTGGAAATGGGTGTTAATATTACTAAAAGGTCTGAAAGCTTGTCTAGGTGGAGGAGTTTGGCAATTGTTATTTTGCCTGGGAGGAGAATTTGGTTGAAAGTTATAAGGCCTAAAATTTTGTCTGGGTGTGAAGTTATGGGGCCTAATATTTCTTGGCTGCCATTGGTTACCACTAACAGAGTTTGTTTTTAAATTTTGCGTGGCAGAATGGCTAGGGTTAATTTAATTTTCATCTGATTTATGAATTTTGATCAATTTTGTGGCTGTTATGAGCCATTCTGTGGGATTGTTAGGGGAATTTATAGCAAGAAGTTGTCTTAGATTAACTGGCAAGCCATCCGAAAGTCCCTCAAGAATCATGCTTGTAGATAAATTTAATTGTCTGCCTATTTTAAATTTTTCTTGGAAGTATAAAGTTATATCATCGCCTTCTTTGAATGATTTCAAAGTGAAATCACTCAAATTGACTAGGTTAGGGGCTATGTACCTTTCAGTTAAAAAGGAAACGAATTCTTCCCAAGTTTTAATTGTATCGTAGGAATTTACATATTCAGTTAAGGCATTGTTTTTTAAGTATGCTGTTATGTTGTTCAATTTCCATGTATCATCTAAGTTATACTCTTGACATTTATCATTAAAGTATTTAAGCCAAGAATTTACATTCATAGAGTTGTTAGGGTCAAAAGGAATGATATTGATAGAATTAGTAGCCTGCATTACAATACCAGATTCATCTGGTTTAGCATTTGTTTTGTCATTCATTTTAACTATTTTACCAGACCTTAAATTCATGCAGGAAAAAAATTAATACAAGTTAGGGAAAACAATTTAAATTTAAGGGAATTTTAAAATAAGTACATGTTAAACTATTTACTTTAATACTGCAATTAAATACATAGAATAATACTACTTTTCATTATAATTTCATGAAGATGCAAATACTAAATTCAGAAATAATTATGCATGAAACATAAACAACACACTCAAAAAATATAATGATACTAAATAAATTCAAATTAATATTTCAAAAGAATATATTTCATAATTTACCAAAAATATACTGATCAGTATTATATTTAATATCACAACCAAAACAAAACTATTTATCAAAGAAAATATATTATAAATGAAAATCAATTTAAAATAAAATCAAACATTTTAAAAACATTGAAGATCATGATACTTTTTTATTATTTCCCCCCCCCCCCCTACACACAGCAGCTGCTTTTTTTGTGCACTTTATTAATTAAAGAAATATGTAACTTCGCTATTTTCGTTGAAGCATTTGGGTGGTTTTGGGTTCTAGGGGTCATGACCGATGAAGATCTGCAGAAATTTTCCGAAAGTCGTGTCATGAGAACCATTGCAATAGGTAGACTTCCTATAAGGAATCTACCTAATGAATGGTGATTTACAATGAAACATAAAATTTATGAATTCCAAAAAACTTAATATTTTGCAAAAAAATTGCAAATGTTCGCAATTTTCACTCGCGCTGAGGTACCACAACTTTATTTAACGTTTTTGAGTACGAAATCTTACTCTAGATATCGCGCAACATTTCACTACACCTCTGGTTAATTACAGGAGTCCACCTGGAGAATGTCAAAACAAAGTATCGTTTTGGGGATTGCCATAATTTCCGAAGCGCGTGTTTGCGGCTCGCTACAATTTCCGCCAAGGTCAAACGCCAACCATACTCACTTGAGCAAAATAAGCGAAACGCTCGCCAACACACAGTCGTAATGTGCATTTTGAACTAAATATGAAATTTGAACACCTGTTTTCCAACCGATTGAGATGAAAATTGGGCACAGATCTATAATTAATGTTAGCATCCGCAATATCAAGTTTTCTTTATCTAACCCAAAGGGCTTATGAGATACAAGTATGCGATTATACAGACCGACAGACAGTCAACCCGTTAACGGATTTGGTCCAAAATTTTATACGAACCTACATTCATGGCGATAAAACTGTATAAAATTTTATACATCTGGCTTTTCAAGTTTTTGAGTTATAGCGTTCGCATGACCTCGAACATACAGACAGACAGACTGACTTCCCGTGGACGGATTTTGTCCAAAATTTGATAGAAACCTACAAATTATGTTTAAAGACCACATACCAAATTTCATCCCCGTAGCTCTAATATTTTTCGAGTTATCGTGTTCACAGACAGGCATAATTCCAAAATTGTGTTTATCGGACTCAGGGAGGTCTAAAACGTGGAGATTCGTCAAAATCTCGAGTTCGAATTTGTTGACGATTACAATACTTTCTCTTTGTATACTTCGCATACGAGAAAGTAAAAATACGAGTAAAATCGCCCCAAAGAGGTAGTCGCTGCTTTCTGAAGCGAACAGTAATTGAAGCGTTGATTGCAGAAACCACACGAGTCAATGATTTCGAAATGCTGGGAACTTTATAAACTTGTGGATTTTTTGTACCCATAATGGAAGTCTACTTGACTCTCATTGTGCAAACGCCCCTTTTGAATGAAGAAACAACTTAAGCGCAATTAACGAAAACCGACTCGTGTGGTTTCTCCAGTCAACGACTCATTCAGACTGGAGAGACAGAAACGCGTGGTAGTGGGTTCGGCTGAAATGCAGAAAACCCAACGTCTGGCCACGAAGTCAAGAATTTTTCATAAAGGTGCATTTTTTCTGAAAGTATGATTCGCAATTCAGAAATTTTTAACCTGTGGAATATTACCCGTACTTCCTATTGAGTAGGGAGCAAAAACACGATAAAAAAAAATCTAATTATCGAAACAAATGAAAAGATGCATTCATTCGGTGCAAAAATAAAATATCGCCCTTAAAAAGTTCGAGAAAGTAACATTTTTACTTATTTATAGAAAAAGTCTATTATGCATTTATAATAATGGTTATAAATATTCTAAATTCGAAAACTCATTGGTTGGTAGAGAAAGGGGCTGTTCGAAGGGTGTAGAACGTTGGGGCCCAGATAGTATAAGTTAGAGAACATAATTTAACACCACTCCATGCCCCTGCATCTGTAACCATAAGGTTATTTAAGCAATGACGCGGTCATGAAGTGGAAGAAAAATCACAACACCCGAGGGGGTGGCCTCTCTTAAAACTTGACAATTCTCTATACCTCTGCCTAATTAAAAACGCAACAAGTTTACAAACATTTACAGGAGCATTAGGAAGGATTGCTATTGTGCTAAACATTATAAAAATAAAACCTTGAAAAACACAAAATTACACAGTTATACATGAAATAGCTGGGAAAAAATAAAAACTAAATACAATGGAAAAAGTATACAAAGAGTAAAAATACATTAAAAAAACAGAAAATGAAAGGAAAAAGATGAAAAACAAATTAATACAGTAATAAAAATAACATAAAAATGTACACAAGAACAGAGAGATGGGCCGCAAATTGTTTTAAAAAGTTCGATTTTGAAGAAGAGTTCGCTGATGGAACTGTATTTGTAGGAGAAAAACGGTGGATGCCCAGGAAAATTAAAGAATGAAGTTAGAGAACAGGTGCTCTAATTCTAAATTGATAGTATGATCTATCAAAAGGATTTTTTTATGTTTTATTAATTCATTTCGATGAGACAACTATTCCTTAAAAAAAAATGTCCTTTGAGAAAAAATTCTTTCTCGCATCGGAAAATAATTACTCGCGCCTCAACTATTCGACTCCTCAACCTCATGCCAACTATTCTATTTCGTTCGCTGGGAATACTTTCTTCACGCGTCCCGCCCTCCGAGAATAAAAAGTGACCCCGTTTTCGAGATCCCCCTCCTCCCCGGGAGGGTCTTCAAGGGTGGTCTGACTCTCAAGGTTGAGTTATTGGGTCTGGGGGAAGTCCCCCCCCCCCGGGCAGCCTCTCTTCCACTCGAGACTACCCGCTGCCTATTTTAAAATCAACCCTTCACCACACGCGCCCGTTTTTGAACGGTAACCAAATCGGTGCGCGCTTATTCCGACAGCGACGGAATCAAGTCGCCCTTAATACACGCGGTTGTTCGAAACAATTGCGCTGATAATTAAGATGCACTCAATTCAGTAATTTTAAATTAATATCCGAAATTCGGGTGCGCGAATATTTATTTATTTATTTAAAGAAAAGCACACTACAGAGAAAACTCCATTTACAGAGTGCTGACAAACACACAAAGAACAAAAGTCACAATGAGTAAATAAAAAAAATATGCTTTAGAAAGCAAAAAGTAGACCACATTGAATACATAAAATCATAAAACGTATGCAAACGTATATATAATTAAAAATGAAAACACATAATCACAAAACTTTAAGACACACTATGACACCAAAAGCCGTATTTTTTTAAAAAAATTTAAAGTTCATTTCCAAAAGGCAAGGGTCAAAAAGTCAAAACACGCAAACACAGAGTCTAATAAAAAACACACCGGGAGTTTAAAAGTTTAGAAACGTAAATACACGCTTGAGATTAAAAAAAATGCAACACTTAAGATAAAAATAAATCGAACACGGCGCCAAAAAACTGGTCGAATGCATAAGAACACGGAAAATCAAATAGCGTAAAAATCTAAAATGTTTTAGAAAGGCAAAATAAGACATATCGTGTATTTAAAAGATGCAAACATTTCGACTTAAAAGCACCTAGAGACAAATTAAAAATGTCAAGTTCATCAGAGAACGTGTTAAAAATTTTATAAAACCTATATAACGAGAACCTGTTAATATAATTAAATTTTGAATCTAAATTTGGAAAGGAACTCTGGTTTCTTAAAAATCTGCGAAATCTATTGAGCTCATTATATCATTACAATCAATTGAACCATTAATAACTTTGTAAAAGAAAAGAACGCGAGAAACATCTCGTCTGGAGGATAAACTAGGCACATTAAAAATATTACGTAGGAGTGAAGAAGATATATCGTGCAAGTAAAATCCATTTTTTTTTTGTAAAGTAAATATCTCAAGAGGTTGTTCTGTATTCGCTCAGTAATTTCTATTTTGTTTCGGTAATTGGGATTAAATAACTTAAGGATGAAAAAGTTTTGAAATTAAATGAAGACATTCTGCTGCATTTTATTTAATAAAATTATGAACGAAATGCCAGACTTCTATGTATTTAAACTTTTCGACTCTTTATGAAATGCTTTTTACGATTTCATTTCATTTCTGCCCCTAAATGAACTTGGATTTTTTTCGACAAGAATTGAATCTGTTGTGATATTTTTTTTAGAAAAATGCCTCTTCATTTCGGACCCTTGACCAGCGCCTGTTACACCTAGCCTTCCATCCGCCCCCGATTTCTTGCACGTGAATGTTTTGAATAAACCATTCCCACGTATTTTGCGATCATCTTCTGAGCCCGCGAGGACGCGCAAGGGGGTGTCCCACAGCCCACGCCACTTAAAAAATGTGAAAAATAATAACTTCATTTTAGTTGAAATGAGTCGAATCCATGCTAGCTGCCTTTAAGGTCACATTCAACTGACGGAACTTTTTTCAAGAAAAATTCCTTTATATATATTTTTTAAAATCATAATTGAGTTTCTGGGGTGTCGAACACCCCCTTGCGCGTCTTGTTTCTTTGTTCAGTTGAGTGAACGTGTTACGGATAGGAGGATAATGCTGTCTGGCTATTTAAGTTCTGGTGAGGAAACAAATGGACTCGAGAACATTCCGCACTTCTAAAATGGAAATTTTTCGGTACCAAGACTTATAAACTGGATAACAGTGCAAGTGAAAATGTCACGATATAGAGGGACGAGACTCAAGTTTGTGTGTAGTGCTGCTGAAGAATCCATTCAATTTTAGGAACCATTTTTTAATAGGTTACGTTCCACAGCACAGAACATTAAAGTTACAAGACACAAGACAAGACAAAGAACAACATCACGAGACAAGCACACAGACAAGAATGAGAGAGAGGCATCATGGGAAAAAGATGGCTCCAGTAGCGCCACCTACCATAGAAAGGAGAAGGCAGTTGATTGTAACCGCTACAACGAGAGTGATGCAAAAGTTGTATAATTCTGGATCTAATGCAACTGTAGTCAGCTAGTGCATGTCTTATAGCTGTCACAAAAACGTATTCAAGAGAAAGCTTATAATTATAGGAATTATTCGGAAAGACAGAATTGAATTATGCCCCAAATTTATTGGGTCTAAAGATAAACCCCCCCGAAAATTCTTTATTTCGATTTCTAAAAAAAAGTTTCCTGTGTACTTAAGAAAATTAGAAGCAGTATTTTGCTATCCACATTGTATAACGATGATTAAATTGATGATTCTTTACTATCAAAAATGTTAAAAACTTGTGTGAAAGAAATATACTCTTTTCTTACGCATTCGCCATACGCTGAATAAAATAATGTATTATTTAATAATTTTTTCGTTTAAAAATTCGTTTTTGTATAATTAGAACTGTTTGCAGTGGCGGACTGGCCAGGTTGCCAGCTTGTCCGATGGCAAGTGGGCCCCCTTAACATAAGACAATTCGGGCCCCCAGGATATGTGTCGACTAAAGATCATAAAGACCATATTAAAAAATTCATTGTCTGAGGAGAACTTGGAATTCCTGTACGTTGCTATGAAAAGGAATTTCTAGATGATTTGGATATAGAGTACTTATTAACATATTTGCACAGGCATCTAGTGAACTCAAATGTTTCCCGAGTTGCCATTAATCATGTGGATCAAATGTAATACACTTCTGTACATTTGGGTTGTTAATCTTTGACAGTTAGAATTATTCTTTTTTTAAAAAAATGTAAAATTGGTAAATAGTTTGCACTTTATTTTCAGTTTGGTTAAAATATTCTCAATATAACAGTATAGTTCCAAAATTACAGTATGCTATACAACCACCAAAATTATTTAATATTTAATCATAAAATTACATTTATATTTGCTATTTATTACTTTCAATAATACATGTATACCGTATTTAGTAATATATATAATAGAGTTTCCAATTAGGAATAGATTATATTAACTTATTGATTGATTTTAATTTATTATATTTGTAATAAATAATATCAAAAAATATATTTGTGATGGTGACGTAGATGTGATAGGGGCCCCCATTGTCTCATGGCAACCACTCTTTTCAGACCCAGGCCGCCATTGACTGTTTGTATGGTTAATTTGGAACAGCGAAATACTGAATTGAGGTGTGGGGGGGGGACCCCTCCCCCTTGCGCGTTACTCTTCGTAGCTCGCGGCCTCCCGGGTTAAAAGTGACTTCAATGTCTAAACATGCAAAAAAAAATGAAGTATGCCTGGGATAAGTGTTTCCGGAAAACCACCTCCGCGAAAGAGGCTATTTTGAAGATTTCCCTTTGTACTAGAAACGGAGGGGAGGTCCGGCTCAAGAGAGGAAATAAAATAAGAATAAAGCCGCCCGCTGCCCTCCGTAATGGAAGTGCCTTTCGAAAGCGGCGAGCAATCGTCTGCAGAGGACCGAGACCTGGCAGGAAATCTTGGCACCACTCGCGTTGCTCCCTTTGTAACCTCCGAAGGTTGACTGGGGGGGGGGCGCTTTGACAGACGCGCATAGCTGGGGGGGGACGTCAGAAGTGAATGAAGGAAAAGTCACTCCTCAGGGTCCGGAGAAACGCCACCAGTTCTGTCCCGGAGAGCAGCAGCGATGAATTTGGTGCTTCTTCACGTCGCGATGAGTTGTCGTGTAGATGAGGTGGTCAGCAAGGCCCTGGGCAGCAGTTCGTGCCGGGGAGGCAACTGTGCTGCGCGAGGGAGGGACGGAAGCTGCGTCAGTGCAGCCGCCCTCCATGGAGCAGGGAAGGCCCTGCTACGCGACCATGCCTGCCCTGAGGTTGGGAGACTGCTGCCGCCCAGGGGTCTGCGGAGGTAAGAGACTTCCACAGACAAACTGAGAGAAGGGCCCTCTTCCAGCCAGCGGGGCTGGTTAAACACTACAAGAGCCTATAGGCACTGTAAGCTTCGGGCCTCCCTTCCCCACCCTCAGCTTCTAAAACCAGAATTTTTTTTTATCGATTTTAATCTATATACAGTATTTTTTTTTTTCTAGTCGCAAACATTATGACAAACTGACGCAACAAAACTTTTTTAAGCGGCATTATCATTAGCCGAGTTCGAAAGCAGATACTTTGTGTTACATGTATATTTTCTGAAACAACGATGGATCAAGTATTCTTAAGATTTAAGAAAAAAATTAGGTACAATATATATATATATATATATATATATATATATATATATATATATATACTATATATATATATATATATATATAGGTTCATTCACTTTAAAACAAGTTTTCTGACCTGAAATGAAAGCTAAAAGATAAAAATAATTGGAGGCTCGGAGGGTTAAACATTTCGGGAAAGTTGGTTTCAGTATCTCGAGTATTAAAAAACAAAAATTAAAATTTCAAGTTAGAAGTAATTTTCAACAAAATACTACTTTACTTCACTCTACGACACACCCCTGACTCCAGAGATAAAGATCTCAGGACTGCAGTTTTGGTGGGTGCGCGTAGTAGAATCTTTATTGATTCCAACAAAAGAAAAATTACGAGGAGTGATGTACAACAGCAGCCTCCTGACAAACTTTGAGGCTGTTATGCAGTTTACTATATACAATTTATTTACAGGAAAAATCAGATTCATTGTGATCGCATTATATTAACTTCTGAGGTTATTATAAGTGCATTGAACTATTGTGCCGAAAGGTGAAATGATGCTGAACTATTGTTTACACATTTTTATATTGATGGTTTGATTAGATTGATTATGTGATGTATCTTCCCTTTTGCATACATAAGAAAATGTATTAAAAAAACAAGAGTTTGGACTCATTTGTGAAGTAAATTTAAACTCGTGAATTAATCTTAATATAAATAAAAGTCATTGTGGATATGTATGTGGGTATGTGTGTAAGTGGGTATGCTCCACATCTCCTCCTAAACTACTGCAGCAATTTCAACCAGACTTTGCACACTTATTATTTAAGACAAGAGGAAGATAAATGTCAACTTTTCGAAGTCCGAAAGTTAATTAAACAGTCAGCTAATTAGAAATTAACCGAAAACGTTTTTCCGTATTAACTTCGGAAAAAATTCCCCCCCCCCCAAAAAAAAAAAAAAATATTTTTATACCATCTTAAAGTTCAAAATTTTACCTTTTCAATTATACCAATTTTATATCTGTGAAATATTTTCTTCAACTTTTATTACTTTTTCAAAATGTAATACATAAATTATTACAGCAGAAGATTCTTAAATAAAGCAAATTTAATGATACTTCTTTGCTAGGCAACGGTGAGATTTTGAACAAATTTATTTTTATTTCCGTCAATATTTTAAAAAGAAGTGAAAGATCACTGTCAACTTTAAAAGCCCAAAAGTTTATTAAATTTTTTAAAATTAAAAATTAACCAAGATTTCGCCTTTTTTGTGATATATTTCGAAAGTGTTATGTTACAATAACTATTTTTATACTACATTAAAGTTTAAAAAATAGCTTTTCAGCGACACAAATTTCATTTGCGTTCAAAATTGTTGCTCTCATTTCAATAATTTAAAAAAAAATTCAATCGTGTATAAAATTCACAATTTGTAGCGATGTATTTTTTAATGTTAAAGAACAAGAATACGTATGAAGAGCTGTTGCCTAAGAACTTTTAAACAAAATTCTGGAAAAATACTAGCGAAAAGTTTAAAAGCAGACGATTCATAATTTATATCGGGAACAACTATTGATTTGGTTTATTTTGACGCTTTTTATTAATGAAAATTCAACTATTTAATTAATTGACCCAAAACATTCGTCAAAATCCTTCTTAGGCCTATACAGGAGAAGGTCAACGAATTTGGACCTCCTGTACTGTTTTTAATGTACAGAAATAATTTTAATGAAAAACAAATTGCTGAGTTTTTCGGTAGTTTATCTTTAAAACAATGTGATTAATATTTTTTATGAATGCGCTTTATGTAGGACCAAATATAGCTCAAGAAGTTGCATCATCGGTCCAATCAAGGCTACCGGTTGCCCAGATTGGCCCACCAATTTCTTTGAGCACAAGCAGAGCAAAAGCATCTTTTTATTCACAATATTATTTTGAAAGCCTAATTTTACAATATTTTCATAGTTTTAAAAAATATGCAGTTGAAAAATAACATTACAAAAATATATATAAGTTATTTTTCAAAAAAATGTCTCCAAACATAGTCGGATACCTTAAACAGTCCAATTTAGGCAACTTTTAGACAACAAAAGCAAAAAAGCCAACTATCCTTCTTTCTAAACTATTTTAATAAAGTTATTATAGTGAACGGTAGCCGAACGAATTTCCGATCTGATGATATCAGGGATGAGATTCTTCCGCTTTTTCGCGAATTTCCGCTTTTTTAGTTATTTTGGAGAAATTTCGCTTTTTTCTCTCTCAAAATTCCGGGTTTTTTTTTGGATTTCCGTTTTTTTTTTTTTTTTTAATTATTTCCGTTTTTTTCTTTTTTTCCCCCGCCGCAAAAATTTTCCCTTTCTTCCGAAAATTCCGCTTTTACAGAAAGAAAAGAAACCTTTCTATCTTCCGTTTTTGAAAGAAAATTCTGGAAAAATATGCTTGACTCCACCGGCTAGGAAACTAGCTGTTTCATCTTCTACTGAAGAATCAACATTATATCAGCAAGCTCTACAAGGATGAACATTCCAACATATTCTGTGCCATTCAAAGTATTAATTACCACCTTTTGCAGAAAACAAAACCTCTGTGGCATATTTTGCAAAAAAAAGAAAAAAAAGATTTTTTTGCATGAACATGTCGAAAAAAATTAGTTAAAAACTTAAGGTCATCTTGACAGCGTACCAAGATGAAGAAATAATAAAAAAAATGGAACAAAAACAAATAAACTACATCAAAAAAAGGGAAAAACTCCTGTCAAAAGAGGTAGCTAAAAAGCTGTGTGCAAATGCAGCAAAAAAGAAGAGAATAAGACATAAAAAAAATCTTCTCAAAATAAAAAATAAAACCGATGATTTACCTAGACATTCTAGAGATAATGTAGTCCTGACAACTATGCCAGTAATAAACAAAGAGATACTAATGAAGACTGTGCAAAAACTTGCCTCTACTGAAAATAAACTTGCAGAGGATACAAACACATCTTTTATTGAAGGAAAATCTGTCGAAGATAGGAGCCTTCCAAAACAAGGGGTGAAGCGTGTTAATGGAGGTACCAACAAAAATCACTCAAATAATAATAAAAAAAAACACAAAGAAAACCACTTCTTTAACAATTAAGGAAATGTTTCAAATAACAATAATGCTAAATGAATCTGTCATTGTAACTGTACAATTTCTCGACCCCTCTCGCTTTATAAGGTGCGAAATCATTGTGCTGTTACTTTTGCAAAAATGTATAAAAATAAAAGAAATAAAACAGAATTCAGTATATGATACATTATTATATTTTATAAAGAGCTAATACACTTTACACAATTGCATGAAGCAAAAGAAATTATTTGTCCTTATTTTTATATATTTTTTGAGCTAACTTTTATCAAAAGGCTATTAAATATAATTCTTCTCGGACTTCTGTTGGGTGAATGTTGTATCTCAGTGATGTTCAGGTGGTAAATATGTTTTAATGTCTAATTTTGTATTTTCTGATGCCCCTGATGATGTGTTAAATTTGTTTGTTAACTTTTAATGTAAATGATTTAATAATAATTTAATATTCTCATTTATACATACTGAATTATAAATAATTAATTATTATAGTGGAATATTTTCACCATGTTGCATGTTCTGATGTTTTATTTCTTAAAACATCTTTCACGTATAAATTATGGTACAAATTTTTTGCTCGCGTATGATTTCAGTCTTTTTGCTTTTTTGCCAATCTCATCCCTGTAATAATAACGTATTTTCCTATTTCCTTCAAAACAGTGTGAGGGCCTTTAGTCTATTGCTAAAATCTAAACACTTGTTCTCTAGCTGTAACCACGAAGCGCTTTCTCTTAAAAATGATTCCATTTACATCGTTATATCATGATTTTATTTTTCAGCTCAAATGCTCAACAGAATTGAAATTACGGTGCAGGTCCAATCTAAGCGCCGCGCCTCGGGGAAAAAAGCGGTCAAAATTAAACATGCTTAGAACATGTATATATATATAATATAAATCCAAATATAACTTGTATATAATCATACAGAAATAAAGTAAACAAAACATATCAAGAATCAAATTCTATACTAAAAAGTCATTATTTGAACAATACATCAATTTTAAATAAAATCTAAAAAATTTAACATACTAAAGATACCATGAACAAAAAATCAAGTTTAAGAATTTATATGTCAACAAGTAAAAAAACTCTGTTGTTAATAAAAGTATTGAAATAGGCAATCCAAGTAAATGGAGTTTTCAACAATTAATATAGCAGCTTGGCTGTGGACAAGCTTTAGCCAGGTTAAATTAATTTTGCTGAACAAACCAACCCTGTTACTATTGTTGTTGGAAAAACAAACAGGGTAATTTAATATATATATATATAGTAAAATATTTCAATTAATCAAAACATGTGTTATATTTTAAATATATACAAATATTAATCTAGAAATTAAAATTAAAATCAAATTACCTTATCAATAATCATACAAATGCAGTACAAAAGATAGTTTAATTAACGACTATTACACTATGAAAAAGGACAACCTAAAAATGGAATTCCGACAATCAAATGCTTAACAGCCTTGGGAACTGATATGTCGCATTAATCTAGATTTGTGGCGCCAACCCTCTGCGAAAGCCAATTGTTGGAAAAACGAAAAAATAGGGGAATAAATCCCCAAAATCTTTCAAGATTAGAAACGAGAAAGTATATAACTTATAACATACCAATACATTAGTCTTAATTATTGTTATGACTTGAGCGTTATCCTAAAGACAGTTCCGCATTTAAAGTGAAAATATTATTTCTAAATTAGGCTTTTAATACCATAATAAAACACATTAAAAAATTAACTATAAATTTAAATTTAACCTTTTATAATAATATATATTAAGTTGGAAATGTACAGAAAAATAATTAAATGATTATATGATGCAATCTTATGCTTAATCTAGTGGCGCCATCTACCTATGAATTGAATTACTAATATCTTTGTTAATTCCATTATATATAATCACATCAAAAATAAATCTATAATAAATATTTCTTATTAACATAAGCATACATGAAATTAATAGGATACCCATATCGCATAGGATTTTCAAGAAATGTATCAATATATGACTGCTGTTTTTATCTGTCTGTGACTAAAATAGTGCTTCTATGAATATAATTTAATACAGTATTTCTATAAATTTGACGACTAATGTTGCTATTCCAAAGAGGTAAATTGTTTATATTGAACTGAAAAGTGTTTCTTTTATCATAAATCTCAGTATTTAATTTATTATCAACTATTCTAATTTCAAGATGTAGAAAATCTGCAGAAGAAAAACCTTCATTAGTTTTTAGTAATATCAAATACTCTGGATAAAATCAATTTGTGGTGTGTAGTCTTCTACTGTTGAACGTATTAATTAATCTTCAATATATCTATACATGATATAAGAATTATTGTAAATATTTTCTTTTTCAAAATAGTGTAAATATAAATTAGCTAGAGCATTACTTGCTGGTCCACCTTGTGGAAATCCTTTAATTTGTTGGTATAATTTATTGTCAAAGCTAATATAATTTTCTTTTAATATTAATGTTTTATATTTTTAAATATTAATCTTTATTTATGCTAATCTACTATATACTACTTTATATATATATATATATATATATATATACTTCATACAATATATATATGATAAATTCGTGATTATGATCGGAAAAAAAAAAAAAAGGCCGAAGGTTATTCCGTTTCATTTTATTAGGAGAGTGAAATGTACACACATTCAGTTGAAGGTTTTTAACCGAAGAGACAGAAAATCCTCTTTGTCCAGTAGGGATTTAACATACTTAGACACATGTCAAGTGAAAGGAAATAATGAAAGCTATTTTTTTGTATATTGCTTGAATATTTTTAGGGGAAAATGCGGAAATAAGTCGCTGTTCATGAAGTTTTGTTAGCGCTTGATGGAAACGACAAAATATCTTTGTAGTATGTCAATATGTCATAAAGAGCGAAGAATTTAATAACCTCAGCCTCGCGGAGAACATGTAGGAGAAATGGAGTTGGTAAGAGGATTAGGTGGAATACTTTAAAATATATAATATTAGTGAATAGCTAAATTAGTGAGATTATTACACTAGCATACTTATTACTTATATATATATCCTATGTGATGATTTATAATATGTTCAACAGTAAGGTTACCTCACAATGGACTTTTATCCAGAATTATTTGATATTATCCAGTATATTCGTTGCAAGTCAAGTCTTGACCTCCGCCTCCCTGCCTCCGTTTTGAGGTTAGTTCAACCGTTCAGGAGCCGTAAATCGGCGGACCAGATAACACCTTATTTCCTGCGAGTCTGTTGTAGACGGGCGACTGGGTCAGATTCGCATAAACAAATCCTCGTCAGCCTCGAGCAATTGACAAGCTGTATCAGACGAGCAGTGCAGCATTTCTTAACACTCAGTAGCTGGCAAGTTGTCAGTCAAATTATCCATAAATAGTTCTTTATTAATAAAGATTGTTCCATTTTTTGATGTTTATGCGGTTGGTACGCGTGTTGAAAAGAAATCCAAGTTTTCAATTCCCACCACCACCGCGGACCCATGAGCATCTTGAAAAAACACCTTTCAATTTTGGGCTTTTCCTACTGTTTTTACACAAAATATCTCTAAGTGGTCTGACAAAAATGAAAAAAAACCGTTTACTTTTATTCAAGCTTCAGAAACATTGTCATAATTTGGAACAAAAAGTAAGAAATTTGCTTTAGCTCTAATACTTCCCAGGATGAACCTCTTTGAATTTTGTGGTACCAAAAAATGTAAAATTACAGATTTTTGATCGGTGGTGTGACCTTGAGTAAATGGTGAATCCTACACTAAAGTTTGACGTAACATTTATAGTAGAGGTAAATAGCTCAAGTTCAGACCAAACTTATTCTTCTAAGCTCGTTTAGACTACGAAGATACCATCTTTTGAATATTTGTGTAGTTTTTTAAGGAAAACACATGATAACTTAATACTGACAAAATCAATGTATATATTATAAAAGGTTTATAGATTGTTAAGTTTGTATATACATATATTCAGTGATTCTGCAGTATATATCAATAAATATATAAGTAAATGATAAATAATTTTATAATTAAATTATGCACTACAAAATTTCATGAAAAAGTGTCATGAACTAGCATACATTTCCACTTACCTTTTGAAGGGCCCGCTCATGGCGCCATTTTGTCTCCCATTCACACAGAGTAACATTACACTACTTACAATTCAATGTCTTCCACACCTCCAGTTGTTCATCAACCATGTCAATTGGTGCTTGAGCATCTCCTTCTTCAGACTCGTTGTCTAAAATGACTGGCATTGGATTTTTATAAGACTACATCCAATGAGTTTGCATAGTAAAGAACAATGCAGACCTGCTCCCGCATCCTCATGCATTCATTCAAAACGTTTTTTTGCAGTACAGGAAATGCGTTGAAGGAGGGACTCGTTGCTGGATCTTCTCTGCTTTCTTAGGAAGAATTTTGATGGGTATTACATCCAGCCCCATTTCGAGGATCTTTCGCTTCCCAACCATGTTTGCACCTGGTGGTAACTTCTCATGGCATGCAGGACTAAGCACCTGCTCGTTGGGCATTGAAATCTAGCCAGGTCAAATTTAGTTTTAGCGCAGCTTTAACAAATGAGTGGTACCTTAGTTCATGAAGGTTTTGTGTTGTAAGATCTCCCCATACAACGCAACAAGAACATTTTCCCCTGCTTTATATTTACTTCTCTGTTGTTTAGCCGAGATTAAAGATGTTGATGCTGTATTCAAAAAGTTCTTCATGTTTCACAAAAAATAAACTAATAAATTTGTTTTTTACCTTGGCCAAACAACGGTGCTGATGTTATCACAACCGCGATAGCCAGATAAGCAAAAATTGTTCGAAATTTATGATTAAATAGTGTGGTTGAGTAATAACTATCTGGCGTTTTCCCTATTCCACACTTTTGGGAAAAACATACTGTTTTGTCGATGCCAATACAGTTAAGGAGAACTAGAAGGTCAATGTCTCCGCAACCACACGCACATGTAAGTCATACTGAGGTAGCAGAAATGGCAGTGTTCACAATCAGTAGAGTCAGCATCGCTCCTACTGCACGCAGATATTAGCTCTTTGAAAGAAGCCTTCTTGAGCAGTCGATAAAACGTTTCTTATTACATTCATTTGCAAGGGAGCTTTTCTTGTGTATGTTATAACACTGTTCCTTCATGAAACGATTACATCAGGAAAAGTGAACACGTCTAAGTCGTTCATAATTTTTTGTTGCTCTTTTTTGTCTCATCGTCAGGTAATAACCATCAAAATTACCATATATATCTTGACCGTATTTATTCTTCAAGTATTTAGCATATCTGTCAGCTATTGCTCAGAATGTGACTTATTTGTCGCCACACAATTTTGTGCAGTAAATGACCACCATGCCACGACATGGGGATCCTTCAGGTTTACATCCTCTGTGATGGAGTTGAGATGATGTATAAAGAATGAAAATTTTGTTCCCTTACGCATGCACTCTCCTGTGAATAACGAGATAGGGAAAAGGTGACAGTTCGAATTTGAAAGATGCTTTTAAATCGTCATCGACTGCTTTGCCTGCATAACATGTGAAAAAGCATAATAAAACCACGGCGTAAGCTGCGACAAAAGATTATCTTCACATATCCATCCCTCTACTAAAGGACCCGATTCACTAATATTTTGTCTTTGCTAACAAAAATACCACCATTTTCTTGCTGTAATATAAAGTTGTAGTACATCTGACACTTTTTTTTCATGAAATTTATGGTAGTATATAATTTATTTATAAATTATTTATCATTCTTTATTTACTTACATATTTATTAATATAAATTCACAGAAACACTGAATATATGTGATATAAACTTAACAATCTATAAATTTTTTGTTTTTTTAATATATACATTGATTTTGTCAGTGATAAGTTATCACTGTGTTTTCCTAAAGCACAAATATTCAAAAGATGGTATCTCGTAATTCAAACGAGCTAGAATAAGTTTGGTCTTGAACTTGACTGTTACCTCTACTATAAATGTTACGTCCAAGCTTTAGTGTAAGTTCACCATTTGCATCAAGCAATCTGCGACCAAAAATCTGTATTTTTATATTTTTGAAAAATTTCTACAAATTTCATTTTATCTCAAATTGTGGCAATGTTCTAGTTTAATAAAAGTGCAAACGGTTTTTTCTCAGACCAATACTTTAGGAGATATTTTGTAAAACAGGAAAAGTCAAGGGTAAGGCGGTTTTTCAGATGTCGGCGTCCGCAGTGGACAAGAGGTGGAAAACTTGGTTTTAACAGTGTACCAACCTGGCAACATATCAAAAAAATCCCAGGAACTACCCTATTATGTAACCATTCGAGTTTTTATTTAATTTGACCCCAGGACTAAATGCCACTCATAAAAAGTTTCTCTCTCGTCCAGTGACCGGTCAGACAAGACGTCGGAAATCGTGGGCTGTATTCAATCATCTCAGTGGCAGATCGGGGGGGGGGCTATCCGGCTGCCACCCCTCCCCAGAGCTAAGCCAAAATTTTTATTTTTATTTAAAATCACTACAACTGTTTGTTCTTAATTTTCACTTTTAAAAATAATAAAATCAGAAAAACAGTGCTTTCTGGCAGCAGGCACGAAAAATTTTCCTTCTTTTCTAGCCATTCCACTTGCACGTGTAGCGTTGACGCGATCCGAAAACATTTTGTTTAGTTTTTTTCCAATGTATTTTTTTATTAAATTTATCAGTATTGCCTTAGTGTTCTTTATGATTCTAATTGTGGGTAGGAAGAGTCTACCAAAAAGTTAAAGTATTTGGTTTACATAAGCCATGAGTTTGACATTCGTCACTACGATACAAAATTTTATGACCTCAACACCCCAGACCCGAATCTTGTATTCGCCCCTGAATCAGCAAAATATACTGCTGCAAGAGTCTTACTGTGGGTGTATAAATTGTAAACAGTCCAACACGCAGGATAATGGGAATGAAGGTTTATTTACAAATATGCAGGAAAACACATTAACACAGGTACAGGAAACAATAGTTCTTGCACAGATCAGTCAACAATGCAAACAGACAAGCAATTCACGGGTAATAACAGTTCAGCACTTTGATATTTAGCAACTGAAACCAATCAGCAAAATAATAATAACGGCAGCAATAACAGCACTTTCAATAGCGCTCGGCTCACCAGCTTACTAGCTCACACAGCGGATAGAACTCAAAGACGTTCGCTCCAGGCCAATCAGGCTTGCCCTCAAATCGTCAAGTGCTCTTCTTATATAGTTACCGGCAGGCCGTGACATCATGGAATGATTTAACACATTCGTGGCGTATCGCTTCTCTCAATAGAGATATCGAAGATTCCAGCACCTTTGAGATCCATATTTCGTCGCCAGATAAACCAAATTGTCACGCCAAGGTCAAATTCCAGACAGGGGCTGCCGTCGTCCTCTCATACTTACCCTCGCCGAAACTCTCTTCCCAACCCTTAAGACTCACATTGCTGAAGCGACTTTCCGTGTTCGTAACAATACGATACGGACGGAAAACTATCAGCAGGAGCATTCAGCAATCGGGTGACTTCGACAGTGACGTAGTTCGCTTTCCACGACACCGACCTGTATTACCTGTTGTCTGAACGCGTCGCGTGACGAAACTTTTGGAGAATGGCATTACCCTGAGTGAACGCAAATCGCTGGCCAAACGCTTTGCCCGTCGGATGTACTCGTATGGGCAACCGACTGGTTTAAAATCGTCGTTTTTGATGAAATTATCAAAAAACATTTTTATGACTTACTTTTGTAGCCTATTTAACCAGCTTTCTAAAACTGTCTCACTTTTTACTCTACGTGAATTACAAATGGAGTTACGGCTGTTTTATTACCGAACTGTAGGCATTATTTTATGTTGCTCGAAAACTTCAGATGTGTTTTCTGAGAAATGATATTTTTGAGGAAAACTGTCGACCGTAACAATGATTTCTCAAAAAGTTATTTAAGTATTGGTATGAAATTTTCTGAGATTGTTTTCTGTACTATGTTTGATGTTTTCCTCTAAAAACTAAGGTCGATTTTAAAATCAAGTATTATTTTTAAGTGCTAAATATAAACGAAAGGCATTTTTTATGAAAAATTACCAGTTTAGTAGCTATGTTCAGCTATATCTCCAAACTATTTTGAAGTACAAGAAATATTTTAGAGCATAACATAGATAACCGTCATAAAAATGTACTCCTGCAAGGATTTATGTATATTTAGAATATAATTTTGTCTATGGCTGTTAGCGTAAGGCAAATATTTTAGTCATTTTTCTTCAAATTTCTCAGTTTTTTAAAAAAATATTATTTTGAAAGCCTAATTTTACAATATTTTCATAGTTTTAAAACACATGCAGTTGAAAAATAACATTAATATATATATATATATATATATACTAGCTGTAACCCGCGACTTCGTGCGCAAAGAATTTGAAGTATTAAATTTTTTAAATTCACGAATGTAAATGTTTCGTTACATGTTGAAAGGGAAAATTAAAAGTTTTGACGGTTGATAATACATTATTGGACGACTAACAGGAGTGTTTGCTGTTATAGTTAGGTAATTTATTTATCTATGCTAACACACTTTTGTAGACTACGTTTTTTTTGTTTTACGTTTTTTGCACGAATGTAGAGGTTTAGTGGTCTGGACATGTTGCCTATGGAAAAAATATGGTTTTCCAAATGTACGCCTGCCCCTTTGAGTATCTGGCCCTGAGCCTACCTTTTGAAATTGGATGGCAAATCCTTCGGTATTATCGGAATGCGTGAAATTAAAACACTCTCTCGTTTTAAAACATTCTCACGACGTTTGGACCTAGGTGTGCAATTTGTAACCGTGCGCAGTCTCGGTACATCGAGGTTATGTATCAATAGTACTGGCACACCGACTTTTAATATCAGCTTGTCGGAAGGTACCCCTGACAATTCTAAGGAGTTCAAGAACTCTACAGGATATAACGTTACTTGTAACATATATTTTTTTTATGTATCTGACTTAAACCTTCATTAATCAGTGCCAAAATTACTAATTCAACAATCATTCTCTATTCTTCATATATTCTCCGTTACTGTAAATTACATCATTGTACTCAATGGTATCATTAGGTGCTTACAATCTGTGTAATATAATATCCACCATGCTATATGTCATGCGCTTCTACCATTCAACAGAATACATAAAACAAAATACTCTATCGTCGCATATTTTCCTTTAGTTATAATAAACTTTAGTTTCTAAATTTTAATCTAAAAACTCTTGCAGCTATATTATATCTATCAATAGATTTCTGTCCCGGCGTCAATTTATCGACAGCTTCTTGAATAAAATCTGATATGGAGAAGTATAAATCACTAAAATTAAATAGACTGCAAACTCGAAAAATGAAAATCAAGCGTCGAGTTGAGTAATTACATTTATTATTCCATTAATAAATTATTTGTTTATTTTCTCTGAAAGATCACATAATCGCGGCTTTCTTTATGATCACGTGATGTTTGACATTCAAAATAAGTTATTCCACGTGTAGTTTGGCCGTCAAAGCGTAACAGACAGACACACTTTCTCATTTAATATATTATTAAGGATTTATTATTTCTTCGGAAACGCAGGTAAAAATGACAGGTGATATGAACTGCAGTGATTTTTTAATCTAATTAAATAAGCTTTAGAATTCTTTAAGAACCAATGAAAACATTGCCAAACTAAATTTGAAAAAAAATAAACAGAAAAAATAATGGCCAAGTAATTACACCGTTGCCTAGCAACGCATCAGTATCAATTCTAGTATCATTAAATTTGATTTATTTTAAAATCGTCTGCGTGTCAACTTTTTTTTAAATTTTGAAAAATTAATACAAATTGAAGGAAAAATGTCACAGATATAAAATTGATATCATTAAAAAGGTAAAATTTTGAACTTTAAAATGGTATAAAAATAATTTTCGGGGGATAATTTGCTCCGAACTTACAGCGGAAAAACGGTTTCGGTTACTTTTTAATTAACTGACTGTTTAATTAACTTGAGCGCTTTAAAAAGTTGACAGTAATCTCACCCTAGTCTTAATTAATAAGTGTGCAAAGTTTGGTCGAAATCAGTGCCGTGGTTTAGGAGGAGATGTGGAACATAGATACAAACATACAAACCCACAATGACTTTTATTTATATTAAGATAAGTTATTTTTCAAAAAAATGTCTCCGAACACAGTCGGATACCTTAAGCCACTTAACGTGGCGTCCTTCTGCGACGCTTCTGTAATGTCTGCTTTCCTTGCAGCCCTGGACTGCCGGGTGTCCGAGTGGGGTCCGTGGTCCGAGTGCAGCGCGGGCTGCGGCACCGGCAGCATGAGCAGGAAGCGGCACGTCCTCGCGAACCCGAGGAACGGAGGGGGCAGCTGTCCCGAGCTGCTGCAGAAGAGGAGCTGCTTCGGCGCAAGCTGCGAGCCCAAGACCAGCGTCAAGGCCAACAGAGGTAAGGGCACGACCACTCCACGCCACGCAGATCTGACGCAAATGTTCCTTGAAGTCATTAAAAGAAACCGAATGTGAAGGGATTTTTATTCTTCGATTCCTTTCATATTCATCTGTAATAATTTGACTGCTTAGCTATTTTATACTGGATTAGGAAGAAAGGCATTTTAGCGTTTCTTTCTCTACTAGTATTCGAAGGCAGTTATTATATTAACGGCCCGATTTGAAGCAGCACGAGGGCTGTTTTGGACGGACCCCGTCATTTTGAACCGACATCTCAGCTGGCACCCACCTCTCCAAACTTCCGCACCACACCAGCGGGAGGACGTCTGACCCCTTAGGTATGATTTAACGTGCAACAAGCCCACATACACGGCGGATATTCAGTGGAATCGGGTTTCCAACCTGGAACCCTCCGGCCGACACCTTACCACTAGGCCACCGCGGCCTCAGTATTTGAAGGCAGAGAGAGGCCAAAAACTCTATTCCTCGATAGTTTTTAACCTTTTCTTCAACATTCTGAGATTATCTTTAAATGTAAATTTTGCTGATAACTATAAGAAATTATAAACCATTAAAATGAATCAAATCATTCTATAAAAAGTAAGTTGATGACAAGAGTACATGATGAAACGTAGAAAAAAAAAGCGATACGTTTTATGTCGGGTACAATTCCCGAATGAAATTATGCTTACTCATTCTACACATCCGAAGAACGCCTCTTTCGGAAAAAAAAAGCCGCCAAAACAGTGTTCGCTGAACTCGTTAGTGTCAACAGTCGGCCGGACGATATCTCCTGACCCCATGCGGTGCGACACAATAGGGCAAGGATTTTATGGGGCAGAAAATTTTACATAGGGGAACTCCGGCATTTTTTATATTTTTTTAATCGATTTAAAACGTCTCAAAATGAACAATAACATTTAAAAAAAATCTAGGCCGTTTTACTTTTTTCTTTATTTGCAATCAACGTTCGCCTCTGAGATTTGGCGGGTAAAACTATCCATTCTGGCGCGAAGCGAGTCTGACGTCATCTCTGCCCAAACAGCAGCGAGCTTACGCTATTTTAAGCGCTCGCTATAGAAGTTGCTTTTTTTCCCTACATTTTCCGACTACCCCATCAGATAAAATAATGTCGAAAAGATACAAGTATTGTATTGTTCCTAAATATGTTAATACAATATGTATATACAATACCTTGAATTCGATATCTTTTCTTTTGAATATAAAGTGAGATTAGCAGCAAAAAATAAAAAGTTATTTATAAAGTAAATAATTAAATTTAAATAGTTTTTCCATGTATTATCCTTCTTTTCTTTGATTACATGGGAATTATATTTTAATAAACCAGTGTCCCCCCCCCCCATACCAATATGAGAAACCACTGTAAAAAGCAAGTTTGAATTCAATATCTGTTTTGTTTTGAAAGGAAGTATAAGGTGAGGTTAGCGGCAAAAAAGAAAAGAGTGAAATTTAATTACTTTTTCCCTCTATTCCACCCACTTTTTTATTACATGTAATTTATATTTTAACCCTTTGAGAGGCTGTCCAACCTTCTTTAAGATTTTAAAAAAAAAAACTTTCTCTTGTTATTTTACTCCATAAATTATTTCAATAGATATTCGAATGTTTCTTATATATTTTTTTAAAAATTACAGTACCATCGAAAATTAATTAGAATATCTTAAAAATAAGTTTAAATTTACGCCTTTTTTGATGATGAAATTCGTTTTCATTTGTAGTGCAAGGAAATAATTCGCAGAAGTAATTTTTGACGCAAAATCAATTATTTAGATTCAATGAATATATTCAAATCATAATCAGTCTTCAAAAAGTCAATTCTAGTTCAGTCGCATTTGGTCTTGTTTGAATATTATAAAGTTATATAGGTTTCCTTATAGTATTTATTTTAACCGGGTTTTATATTAATTACTATTAAACTAGTATCTTAAAATTAATACTGGTACAAAGGTGATGATTTATATTACAATAATTTGTAG
Source organism: Araneus ventricosus (assembly GCA_013235015.1). Classification (NCBI taxonomy): domain Eukaryota; kingdom Metazoa; phylum Arthropoda; class Arachnida; order Araneae; family Araneidae; genus Araneus; species Araneus ventricosus. The sequence goes on along the minus strand of BGPR01013657.1, from coordinate 13,022 downwards.
TATAAATTAATGTTAATGCTAAATGCAATGTACACAATTAATGTACAATGATTTATATTCTTCACAGTATATTAAAATTAAACTATATAAAATAAAATTAATTTTCCAAAGCACACATCTATTTTTAAAAAATGCCGTACTTGCTTTTATTTTGAGCGGAACTTCTGAAATAAGTATATTCCTTTTTCGGTGTGCGTGTGTGCAGGCATGAGAAATTCCACCGATCATGCAAAGGCGGGTTCTTAGTTTTTCACTCGTTCTCGTGCGAAGGAAATCGCATCGTCTTCTCGGAATCGGAATGTCCGAAGGCCCCTCTTCAATTTGCCGCTTCCTGATGCTTTTGAAAACCTGTCTATTGTGCATAGTATATAGCTTGTTTCTGGTTGCTGAATGTATTCAAGGGAAGCTCAGAAAAGTTTTTCTTCGCAAGATAATTTACGACTGGCGGAGCTTTTCCAGACGCACTTTTGCCCGCTTGAAATACATTGCCATCATTGTGGAATCAATCCTAGGCAAATTATCCTATTTCCCTTGTACGAAACCAATATCTATAATGAAATTAAACGTTAAATAGTAAAAAAAAAAGTCTATAACTTCACTTATAAAATATAAGCGAATATAAACGGTATATATATAAATTAATTTCAATTATTTTTAAAATTCTTACTAAAAGAATTATTTGGATTATTTGAAATTATTACATTAAAAGGAAATTTTATTTATTAAATAATTGCTTATACTATTTTTAAAAAATCATTCTCTATTTTTGAGTTGCCATATTGGCGACAAACTCCACCGCACCAGAAAATTGATACCAACCACACAATATGCTTCAGTCGGCTGCAGAAACTTTCTAATGGGGTCAAGTATCACAAACTTGACTTTTTCTAAATATTCTAAAGATTAAACCACTTAAGAATTAAGATTCCGCATAACATGGTATATCAACTTATAGCTAGAAGTGTGCTTAAAACTCAGAAATATTTTAATTCATCGGATCTTCAATAGTAATTCACTGAGGAATGAAAAAGTGAAAATCTACTTTTCGACCCCCAATCATATTTACCTATGTATTATCATTACGATGACTTTTCAGATTGGAATGAAAATCCCCTCCAATAGACCAAAGGTCAAATGAAAATAACACACACAATTCACCA
>BGPR01013656.1:22554-41171 GCA_013235015.1 Araneus ventricosus | reverse complement strand
TTAATTTATTTTATGCCCCATTTTTAAAAGTCCTTTGAAAGTCTTACTTTTACTCTGCCATTATTAAAAAAAAATTAAAAATTTCACGATTGTATCGTTTCTTTTCAATTAATTTTAAGATATTTAATTTGATTACCAGTTTCATGGGTTTTTCACTCAATTATTAACCCATATTTTAGAGTTTCTGTGTTAAATTTGTAATGTACTTATGTTTTATATTATACTTCATCATCTACTAGGTTGAATTCTGAAAATGAGACATTTTATTTAAAAATGCGCGACAATTGCGTTAAGTTTATTAATTTAGAGGTCCTTATTTTTTTTTGTTTTTTTAGTCCTTTAAAGTCCTTTTTATAGTCCTTTGGATTTTCTTTATGGAAAATGTGTATGAACCCTGACAAAATAATAAAATGCAAGTATATAAGTCAAATCAATATAAGCCGCGAATAATTCTCGATTTGTTGCTATATTATCGGGCTGGGAATTCACTATTGCACCTAGATTCAAGTGAATTTGGCTTCCACCATTCCAAAGAAGGATCAAGCTCAATGCGAAAATCTGATGAGAATTGGAGGTTGTAGTTGAAAAGTGATCAACTTCGCTTGAAATTGAGAGGGCAATAAAAGCGAAATGCGACCGTGAGTTTGTTCTCACGAAAGCGAAAGTCACTGCGTTTGAAAGCGGAGGAAGGAGTAGGCGCAGTGGTACTAGGGGATCGGAATGTCCGTAGGTGAAGTGTTTGCGCGTAGGTGAAGTGTTGCGTTTGAATGACCTACTTAAATGTATGGGCTGAAAACTGAAATGGTGTGGAATGCTACAACGCGATTCGCGCGGTATGAAGCGATCATGAATGTTCAGTTTTAAGTTGAAATTAGACCTGAACTTTTAAAAAACTCGGAATTCCTTCTCACTTTCCCATTTGTGCCTCAAGTCAGGACTGACTGGCCATAATCGATCAGAACCTCACATGACATGGGCCCTTTGTAGCCTATCTCCAAAGATTTGGCTCATGCTCTCGCAATCGATGAGCCCGCGGAGATGAAGGTGTCCCAAACTGCTTTGTCTGACTTTACGTGGCGGTGTTCGGAACCTTTCCACCTGTTGTAAAAATATAAAAAATGAAAAATCTTTAACATGATTTATCACCTATTGAACATCTGAACTAAAGTAAGCAGGACATTGCCATAGACTAGACATATCTTGATTCATATTCTTTAGCTCCTGCAGCATTCATTGCGATAAATGCTTGTATGCATTTATATTTTCCATTTTTTTTTCTCTTGTTCTTGTTGAAATGGGTATCGTCACTACAACATTTAACCGTCCATCCAGATGAACTATTAATAATAATGACCAAATCCAACTGCTCTATATGTTTTAAAGATGGAAAATGGATCTTTTTAATGCCCTTGTAGGATATTTTTATTAATTAAAAAGAACATTGCAAACAGTTAAAAAATATCTTACACGATAGCAAAATGTACAAATTCATTAGATTATAATTAACTTTTCAAAATGTCTGCAGTTAACCAGAAACAACACATGATATTTTCTATATGACTGTCGACTGTCATATTAATTTAGTTAGAAGTTATGAAAACCGCCAATATCTTTCATGTACACATTATATACATTACATGACAAATCTAAAATAAATATTGTATGTTTAATAAATCATACATATGGAAAGAGGAATTCTAACATATTTAAGCTATTAAAATACTTAGACACTTTTTTAGTTAAGAATTTCACTTTACACTTAAGCTATGAAATATTATGATTATTTTTTAACAGAATTTAATTTTTTTATGAACAGCTAGTGCTCGGCAACTTATATCAGTTATTTGCAATCTGTTTCTCGATAAATACAATCTGTTTAAGAAACTATAACAGAGAAATAAAGTGCATTGCAAAAAGTACACACCTCAGACAAATTACCGCAATTGTGCTCTTGATCATCAATCTCCATAGGCAAGTCACAGCGATTACCTATCTGGCGACGATTAAGCCTATTTTCTCACTCAATTAAATTTCCTGTTTGACGCCTATTTCTATCACCTTGATTTCTTTTCTTTCTTCTGACTGATTGGGGGTTTCGGTGATACGGCGAGCCCTCTTCCGAGCATTAAGCTTAGTCCTTTTAACTTGTTTTTTTACTTTTTTTACATCAGTCTCATTGCAAACAATTTTATTTTTACATTTTCATTGGATTTTAAAATTTTTAGTACCACTGTGTTGAATTTTAACATTTGATTGGCGCAGTTTAGCCAAAAATGGCTCTTGCGCCATTAAACCTCAAACAACCAACCATCCGAGCATTAAGCATTCCATGAATTAAGTCCAGCTGTAAAAACGTCCAATGAAGCAGTCTGAAACGTTCGTACGGCGCGTCGGTTTGTTTACATTGACTTCTGCCATTTGACACTAAGTGTTAAGAACGATGTCTGTGCCACGCACGTTACTGTTTTATATATATATAGAGAGAGAGAATTGTTACAATTTCGCATCGCGTATATCCGCCTCTTGGTTGAATAAAGCACTTAATATTTCAGCAATGCTTCATTTTTTGTTGAAAATATATATTTTCACTCGGTAGAAAAAGCATGAGTCGCAAATCTGAGGCATGAGTAGAATTATATAACCTTTGATACAGCTGTATTGATTATACTTTACGTTTAAATTTTCATATTTTAAGAACAAAATCTATGTTACTGTTTTATAACGAATCATTTCAATATCTTTAAAAATATACTTTCCTCATTTGCAGGGAAGCGGACAGTTGAATGGACCGTAGAGAACTTTGTAACAAACGAAATACGAGAAAATGCCAAAACACATGAACCATCGGTATCTGTATGCCAAAGAAAGCAAACTAATAAGACGAATAAAAGAGCTGGTTCGAAAAAGAACGTAAAAAATACAAGATCATCGCAAAATAATAAGACGAACAAGAGATCTGGTTCGAAGAAGAATGTAAAAAATACAACATCAAAGCAAAATAAAACAAAATCGAGCTCCAGTAAAAACAAGAAAAATAATGTGGACAAAAAGAATAGTGGGAAAGATTCTACAAAGAAAAAGGGTAAAAAGAAAGACGAGGAAGAAAGCAGTTCATCAGATTCAGATGAAAGCTCGGTTGAGTCAATTGCATATCCAGGAGAAATTTGTAGAAATTGCTCCAGAGGAAACATTGACCAATTGTTTCAAGACGCGGAGGCTGAGGATTTTGGATTTCCAGAATATGTTCCACGTCGACCCTCTATCGAAGACCCTTCATTTAATGATTTGATTTGACTGTCACAAAAATGTAAAATGGGACGAAGGAGATCACCCCTTACTCTCACATGATTACATCTTCAATAAGAGTTTCTAAAATTATCACCATTCCTTTCTTCAGAGCTATTTAATAATAATAAAAAAATCATTATCCAGCTAACAGACCTGTGCCTGACTTTTTGCTAGATTTATTACAAATCTGATTTTCCCAGGTTTTCTAATAGGCGAGGGCTATGACTTCGCAGTCACGTGGCAAATGTAACTGCGCAAATCATCTAGCATCTAACTGCATGTTGTTTTAAGTTATTACTATAAGAAATAACCTTTTCAGTTCAGAAAAGGCACTTACTAAATTCTTACCACACTTTCTAAAAATAGTTCGGGAATTATCTCGCCTTGAAAAAAATATCATTTTCAAGCAAGCAATAAATACTTCTGAAATTTAATCAGATGCTATATATAAGAGTAAGTCTTGGTAATCATGCTGACAAATATATAAGCGTAAATGTTGTGGAACGGACATTTTCTCTGCACTTTATACTTCATGAAGAATGGTCCACAAAAGTCAATACTTGCACCTGTAAGGAAAGTTTCCATCCACCCTCTCTTTAGGCAGACTGCTTTTAATTTGATCATCAGTCAAAGGTTTTGACTTTCAACAGTTAATGCACCTATGAACAATTTTTTTACATACAGATCTTCCCTTTAAGGGACAAAATTGACTACAAACACAATATAGCAAATTTTGCAAATCATAGTAGATAATGTTTTAGCTGAAGGAGCGATTTAACATCTTCCTGAAATTTTATTGGTTGCAGGGACAAGGTCAAAATTAATTTGTTCTCTTTTAACTCCCTAACAGAAAAGTCCACGCATTTAGCTTTAAAATTCATTAAATTGTGAGAAAATCTGAAAAGGAAACTTCCAATACAGATTAATTAGAAGTAACTACACGTTATACTGAAAAGTATAAATCCAGAAATGTAAAGTTCACACGTAAACTTAGAATTTTATTAGTTGTATTTTTGAGATGATGGAAATTATCATCATTATCACCCTTTCCCTACCCAATGTCGTAAATTCGTCGTGGGCAATATATGTAGAATAGAATCTGAGGACCCCAGGCTCTTGAGGCACAAGCCGAGCGCCTCTATCACCTGTGCAAAAAACCGCCCTCACTCTAAATATATATATCGATACAAAGCAATACATATCAATATAAAAGTGTTACGCAAGGCGGAGTTACTTCGATGTCGTGGCTTCACAAACTTCAAAAAACTGGTCTGAGGACTCAATGACTTTTCCGTTTTATCACAGAGATATAAAAATCCACAAAAAGCTTTTTTTTTTAATATACAAGTGTTATTATTATTTTACAGATTAGGTGCAAACTAACTGGGAACCGGAACTCACTAAATTTTTTTTCGGTTAGAACCTGCACCACCTAAGGCCGGTCCTGTTTGGAAGCAATTTGTGAAAAAATTGATTTTGACGTTCCATAATAATTATAAAGAATTCTGAAATGCCTCAATTACTAAAATTTACAAAATATTTTTATAAAAAAACCGCTTTTTTAGTGTACTGAAAGCTAGGTTTAGTTTAGTTATAGTAATGTCCCGTTTTGAAGCAACATGAGGGCTATTTTGGGACGGACCTAGTAATTTTGAACCTCTGTCAGATGACGAGGACGACACCTGAGCTGGCACCTCCCTCTCCAAGCTTCCAACGCGAGCAGTTTTAAGTTTACTGCGTTATGGATGTTTTTGTATTTTATATGAAAAGAAAGAGTATTCATTTTGTGAGTATCATTCACCACACTTGGCGGTTGAGTACATGTAAATCAAGCTATTCTCTACCCACCGAGGTGGGTCGAACCATGTTTATACTCCCAGCTCTCTTGTATTTAAAAGTACTGCTCCTGTTCGGGCAATGCCATTATCACTTTATTGTACCTAATAAATCCCGTCCTCCACATGCTGGTGGAGCCGCTGTCTCAGCGCTGATATCTCCTGGCCTTGCTCCCTTCTAGGATGGGAGGGGAGCCGCCAGTATGGGTGTTTCTACACCACACCAGCGGGAGGACGTTTGGCCCCTTACGTATGTTGTAGGGTGCAGCAGTCCCAATAAACGGTAGATATTCAGGGGAATCTGGTTTCGAACCTGGAACCCTCCGGACTCAAAGCCGAGACCTTAAAAGTGTGAGTCGCTGAAAACAATGCGAAAAGGAAATTAAGCCAAAATGAATATAAGAAAGGGAATTTCTTAATATTTATTATAAATTTTTGTGTATGTAAAGAATATGATTAAAAATCCAGTATTTCTATCAGTGCCCGTCGCTTTTTCGATTTTTATTTTGACCTCCTGATTTTTTTATGAAAAACTATTTTCTACTTTCTAGTACACTAATAAAAGCGTACAATAGAACCTCGGTAATCCAAAATTCTGGATAATCCGAACACCTTTTTTTAATTTTCTGAAAACTGTAGGGAAAATAACAATTACGAATCAGAAACAAAGCTAATGTTTGTTTCTAGCTCAAAAGAAGTATTCGAAATGTTTTTTAAGAATGAATACAGCACCTTAATTATTATAGAAACAAGCTCTGATATCTTCTTTTTACCCTCAGCTTGTTTACCACTCTACCGTGCGAATCGCCGCATGCTCTTTCCATACGCCTTCACAGAGTACCCAGAGTCAGTACTCTACCACATTTGGTATATCAAGAGTATTTTATCGGATTTCCCATATAATCCGAATTCCCCGGAATCTGAACAGAGTTCAGCCCCAATTAGTTCGGATTTCCTGGCTTCTACTATATTTTAAAAATTACTAGCCCTCTTCATCGACCAGCTGCTCGCTCGTAATATTAATAATTAATATACTTCCAAAGTGGCGAAATTGGTCCAGTTGTTGAGGCTGAAGGACTCTTTCAAAGCTTTGTTTTTGCGATATCTCTCGTAAATGAAGGCGGTAGGTAGAAGGCGACCAATGATGTCGTATCTAGCGGGGGTCATGAGTTTTCATATGTCATAAAGATTGGCGAAATCGGTACTATAGTTGGGGCTAGGGGACTCTGTCAAGTTTTTTCCCCATAGAGAATGTATAGTAAAGAACTGTTTTTCACAGTTCTCTCGAAAATGTAGGGGAATGGGAAGCAAGCGACCATTGATGACGTATCTATGAATCACGAGCTTTTATATGAAATAAAAGTCGACGAAATCGGTACAGTGATTGGGACTAGACGACTCGTTCTTTGGTTTTGCCAATTATTTTAATTATATAGATTTTTATTATTTGAAATTATAGGAGACAGTGTAAATTTTGAGAAAGATTGTTATTCTTTTTATGGATTCCGTAAACTTCATTCAATGACGGTTCGTCAGCTCAGAGACGAAGAGTACTGCAAAAATTGTTTCCCGAGGCTTGAAATACGGGCATTAAAAAATTAACTTTATCTTTTATTTCTTTCAAGATACTTTCAACAGCCTAATGAACTGTCCGGATTAGCACGGACCTTCAGAGTTATATATTTGGATTATTTGAGTAATAATTCATGTTTTTTAACGTAGGACTACGTTCCTCCCATTGGGGTCTCGGGAAGGAATTTGATTCACACGCCAAAACGCCACAAAAAAACGTTGTATGGGAGATCCTCTATATATCGGTAATTACATATGTTAGAAACATAACTAATGTCTTATTTTAGAGATAAAGGGTAACAACAGAAGTTACAAAAAAAATGAAAATCGGAAAAGAGTCACGCGAGTAAAGTAGTCTTACGCCTTTAACATCAACGGCCGTTTGAAAAAGTCAGCCACCCGTCATTTTTTTTTTAAATTTGTTTTTACAAAATATCTAGTACAATTAATCCCTGAGGTGTTTTTTGTTGTTGTTGATTACGATTTCTTCCCGCTGTTTAATAAATTTTTCGATATCTTGGCGATAGAAATCTCCAGGTCTTGACTCAAAGAAGCCCTCAATTCTGCTTTATTATTGAATGATACACCACTCAAAGCATCCGAAAGAGATGGAAATCTGACCGCGCCAAGTCTGGAGAGATGCAGGATGCGGTAGCACTTCCAATCCCATCCGGGTTCTAGAATCGCGGCTTTGGTCATATTAGCAAAGTGGAGTGACGACGGGGATTGTCGTGTTGTATAAGATTGTCATTTCACTTATTCGGTCTTTTTCACGGAATTGCTTCGTCGGGGTAATTGTGGAGTGTAGAGATCCGCATATATTGTTTTATAACCATCAGTAGGAGCATTTATCAAGCTGTGCTGAAATATGAACTTGATGCAACAATTCTTACCCAATAAATACGGTCCAAGAGAATTGTGAGGTGATAAGAGTAAAGTGTGAACAAAAAAACCAATTGAAAGTAATATAATAGATCATAATAACATAGTAAAAAAGAAGAAATATATTATTTTGTTGGATTCAAGCAGCTTGTAATGAGTTATGCATTCCCAGTCCCACCATACACTCAACATGGTCTTCCGAGGATGAAAGTCGTGTTTTGCTCATTGAGTCGCGGCTAAGCCATTCTTTTCACTGATTCATATTAACCTAACGGTATTTTTCATCGCTAGTGATAATGGGATAAAGAAAACGGTCTTTATGGTCACGTGACCGAGGTGGCCTGGTGGAAAGGTCTCGGCTTTGGGGCCGGAGGGTTCCAGGTTCGAAACCGTATTCCGCTAAAGATCCGTCGTGTATGTGGGGTGGGCGCTAAATCTCACATCGTGAGTCAGTGCGAGCTTAACCCAACATCGTGAGTCAGCGGGCCTGCTGTGCCCCACTACGTAATGGAGCTGCTGCACGTTAAATTCTACGTAGTGGGTCAAACGTTCGCCCCTCGTGTGGTGCTGAAGTTTGGAGAGGAGGTGCCAGCTCAGGTGTTGTCCTCGTCATCTGACAGCCGTTCAAAAATTTTTTTTCATTTATTTTCGTTCAGTGCTTTGTTTATTATTTCGAAGAAGCAAACAATACATTTCGGTAAAACTTAAGAACACGGAACTGTCTTGTCGCCATAGTCGCGCTAACAGTTAAAAAACTCGCCAAGAGTAGAGTAAAAGCAGTTTCAGGATTACTGCATTACTGAGTAATCGACCAAGGGAAATTCCATTTTGACGACCGTGTCTTATTCTTAAGTCTGGTCCACATTTTTTTGACAATTCTTTTTACATTTTGGTTAAATATTTCCGCTGAATAGCGGAAGGTGTCATCTCAGTTCTAAATGTAACCGTAAAACGAAGCGATGTTCATCATAGACAAAGGAGAGGTAAGAAAGCATGCGAAATGAGGCCGAGTAACGAAAAATCTTTGAATACCGAAACGAGAGTTTATGAACAAACTTGGAATCCTTTGCTGAATTTGTGAAATAAAAATGAGCTGCTTGTCAACTGATCATGTGATCTTGATTGGGTCTGTACCTTCCTACTGCAGGCATCAGTTGTACCAGTAGAAGCGATGCAGGTTAACATGGAGCAATAACTGGGCGAAGAAGGAAACCACGTGGTATTCATATCACATTACTGTCGATCCCACCTATCCGCTACTGCTACATTTCTCTACCTTATTGACAGAATCAGTAGTGACATACCTCAATTGAATCATGTGGTGTCCTTCTGCACTCAGTAATTGTCCCAGTATTAGCTAGGCTTCATGGAAATTTCTCTAAACACGAATGACGACAGCTTCCAAATTGAAAATAATCAATAAAAGTTAAGTTTACGGTGCACAGCCCTTTCCTCCCCACTTAGCACATGCTCCGAATCAAATGTTCCCCAGCTAATAGAAACTAAAGTAAATAATAGTAGGCAAATATTACAACAAATATTACTACAGCAAATATTAAACTTTCTTTCGTAATTCATTAAATTAATTTAATTGTTGAAAAACTTTTTTATATTAGCTTAATCGACCTAGCAAAACAATAAACACAAAAAAATATTCCTTATATTTTGCCACAATTTACAAAAATGTATTCAAAACGTCCTCAACAACAACGAGCAAGAAAACTAAAGTGCAAAATATATGACTATTTTGAAGACATATTATGTAACATTTTGTAGATACTCTCGCATATACCAGCAAGAGCCTATTGTTATAAACCTACCGGGATTTTTTTCGATTTAAAAGTACTCCAAATAACATAAAACTTTTAAGGAAAACTAGCGAAGGAATCAATATACGACGCCGTCATACAATTCGAAAAGCAAAAGATACAATGAATCGAATAATCGTTTCCAAAATTTGTAAAGATCAAAGTAAAGTTTACGGTACAAAGCCCTTTCTCTCCGCTTTAGCTCGCCAATTCCTTGCCGTTCCTACTCGTGTCTTGTTCGCGCAGGAATCGTTTATTTTTATTTCGCGCTGCAGCGTTGCGATTTCATTGGTCGATTTCTTCGAATTTGAATAAAACTTCGTTTGCAATTTATAGTTTTGGAATTGAAATTCTCGTTTTTAGATTTTTTTCTAAACCTAGATTCATTATATTCAATGAACTCACTTTGCTGAAAGCGAAGCCGATGATGTTTTTTTAAGTTTAAAAAATTTTCCCGTAACGCGTTTACAAGAGAATAATATGCAGCAAAACAGTCGCCATGTTTGTTTACGCAATAAAAAAAGTCGCCGAAATTACAAAATATAGCCAGTGATGCCGTATATCAAAGCTGTTCCAGTAAATTGATCAGCTCTTAGTTTTCGAAATATCGTTTGCTTTCAAAATTGTTTTTTAACTTGTATGTGTAAAGTGGCGAATCGTTGCGGGACGTTCCCAGCTTTTTTAGCATTTTATCCGGAATTCAATAAGCTCTTGTGGATTGTGGCATTTCTCTTCTCATAAGTCAATAGTTGATAGAAAAATACCTCGCCCCCCCAAAAAAAAGAAACATTACTTGCATTTATTTTGAAAAGATTTGATCACGAAACATTCTCCAATCCAATTTTTACTGTAAAATAAAATTTTTTGTGATAATCTAACGTGTTCCGAACCATATTAACACAAAATATTGTACGATATCACCACGACGTTATTCGGTGTTCTGAATGCCTTACAATATCGTGAAGATATCACAACAATATTGCTGAGCATCTTGTGCTACAGGGAATGTGTCCATTCCATATCATATCTCAGATGTGTTTTTATGATAGGTTGTTAATTTTTCCCTCCTTTTCAAGGAACAATATAGTCACGGAAAATTATCGAAAACGCAAGCATTCTCCAGATGCTTCAGATGAAAGGGTATCTTCAGTGCGAGCAGGAACAGATCCAGACACGCAATCTGCCAGTGTACAAGAACCGAGAGCCAGCCCAGAAGATCAGCCTGCCAGCGTGAACACTCCAACAGAATTTACATGCCCTATTTGCCTAGGCACGGTTTTACGCCTGGGACAAACTAAAAGTCTTCCGTGCTCTCATGAATTCCATCAGTCATGTGTCGACAGGTGGTTGAACAACAAAAGAAGCTGCCCTATGTGTCGTGCTCCTTGTCACAGAAGGCGTACCAGAAAGCCTCATAGACGCAGGAGGCAATCCTGATGACAGAAGGCATCGTTTTCGTGACCCTTTCTTGTTTGGATAAGTGATGACACCACTTTCTATCGTTCATGAGACAAGAACTATGTTCCAGGATTGGTTCCAGTAAAAAATTGTTCATTGCCATTTGTTTAAGACAGAGGAAGTGGTTTGTTTAATCAATAAATAATAACGATTTGGGGAAAATTTGTTGAAAATTGTTTTCATATGCATGAATTTTCTGTTTTGTTTCGTTTATGTATCTCGATCTTCCGGTCCATCTGTTCGATGCAATGTTTTGTCAATGGAGATCTCCAGATTTTCAGCACTTCCCGTTATCGACATTAATTACCATTCAACACCTTTTTTTCAGATTGTTGTTTCGAGAGCACGTAGGAAATTTGTAGTTTTTACTTTCGTAGTTTAGGATGTTTATTTAAAATATGATCCACGATTTACTGCAAAAGATTCCTTAAATGATTTGCCGTTTTTGTCTGTGATTGTCTATAAGCATAAGCTAAGAAAATCCTATATGTTATTTCTGCTGCCAACATCCCTTTCTCTCAACTAATACAAAGCCTAAAGCGATGAATAAGGTGTCAGTGGACCGACTTTTGCGATAATATGCTTATTTTATGATAAAACACACTCGCCCGGGGAGCACCGCGAGTACATAGATGAGAAGCTGCAGAATAAGTAACCGGGTTCTCACTTCCCCTGGGGGATATATCAATAGTAGGCGTTGAGTTACATCCCACTAGTGATAGTACTTACTTCCTCTGGGTGTAAATAGCAATAGTGTACCCCTCCTTCGGGAGGGGCCGAGCCGTGATGACTATTAGGACTCCGGCCTCAGTACTCGAGCTATTTCAGCGGCTGTCATTCAGAGGCGCCGTATGCTAAAGCCTGCCGGGGGTAACTCCGTTAAAGTTATGATAAAACACAATTGTTTAAATTTTAATTTAAAAGAAAAAAATTAAACAATGACAATTAAAATATGCCAACAATATCAACGACTTTATCAACATAGCCACATTATCCTATATACTATTTCTGCTGTCGGTTTCTTTTAAAGATGCCTGTTCTGCTGATTTGGTTTTTATTGCCAGACTAATATATATGACTAAAACTGATGGAAGAAATAACGCTGTACATACTATACAGAGTTCCCACTTATATCCTTTACCCCCCCCCCTAACATCTAAACAGTGACAGCTTAGGCCATAAATTTGGTGTCTAGGTATGGTAAAAAGGTTAGTCGCTACTCGATGAGACAACTTACAACTCCATCTATCGGCAAATTTTGGAATTAGCTGTCCTATCTCGAACACAGTACAAGATACGGGAAAAAGTTCAATTACAAAATTGTAGAGCGTCTTCGATTTAGTACAGAAAGATACTTTGTACGCGTTAATACGAAGAAATGAACGTTTAAAGTGCACATTTGTTTGTTCTCGATTTCCGAAACTGTGACGACTCTAAACGGGTTAAAACGAGAAAAAACAATCAGTTATCACAATATACCTTTATTTTCTGTGTTCAAAGTGCTCTCCGTCATCTACAATGCAGATTTGAGTCCTTGTTTAAATTTCACTTTGCACACGTTTTAGCATATACACCTTGTCAAAAAAGTAGACGGACACAAAATTACAAAATTAATTTCATGAAAAAAACATATTTATTCAACAAATCTTTTGTGAAAAAATTGTCAGCATATTTTTGCATACATAATTATATAAGAATAAAATAAAATGTATTGTAAAACACATGCATTTGTATTAATTATCATAAGATTATATTAACAAATACAAAATGTCGTTGGTAAAGTTGTCAAAAAAGTAGGCGGACAATCACAAAAATGGTGTGAAATTTAAAGTTTTAGTAAGAGGTTTTCTTACCACCTGCTTGTATTAGTTCAAACACACGGTTTGGCATTGAATCGTAAAGGTTTTGAATGTCTTTTTGGCAAAAAGTATTCCATACTGAATCAAGAGATTCGTGGAGCTCCTTGACATTTTCATATTGCCTCCCTTGTCCGTAAACACGTTCAACTAACATAGCCCAAACATTTTCGACAATATTTAGGTCTGGACTTTTGGCTGGCCAGGGAAAAACTTGAACATTATTGTCATCAAACCATTTTTTAACTCCTTGAGCGGAATGAATGGAAGCTCCGTCTTGTTGATGTATCCAGTTTTCTCCTCCCCAATCGGATCCATATGGGAGAAGTTCCGTTTCCAACTGTTTTATATAATCTTTGTGATTTTGTCTACCTTTGATAAAAACTAAACTTGATCTACCACCGAAACCAACAGCAAGCCATACCATCAAACTTCCTCCTCCTTGTTGACGAGTAGAGTAATATTGTTCTTTTTGTTTCAGGCAGTGCCAATAATATTGAAAGCCATCTGGACCATCTAAATTGAACCTTTTCTCATCAGAGAAAATAACGGATGTCCATTCAGTGGTCCAGGACATGTATTTTTTACCCCACGCCAGTCGATCAGCAATTTGTTTTCAGTCCATTTAGGATGATGTTTTCGTTTCTTAAATTGAAACTCTTTACTTCTTCGCACATAATTAAACGCTATCTGTCTTGTTATATGGGTAAGTCCAGATTCACGCTGCGCAGTAGGGATGCTAGCCCCTCTTTTTTTAAGCTGTCGGAGAAGATTTCTTTGCTCTTTTGGCGTTAGTTTTCGGGGACTTCCAGTTTTTTCCCTTTTCCCATGAGCATCAGGATTCTTTAGAAATTCTGAAATTGCACTTTTACCAATTTTAAAAATACCTGTGATTTCTAGAATAGTTTTTCCATCGTTTATGTAGGCTATGGCTTGACCTTTTTGGAATTCTGTTAAAGAAATTCCTCTAGGCATGGCAACCAACTTCAAATAACAATCAAAGTAAAATTTTAAGGTTTTTGAAAGAAATTAATTTTATATTTTAAATGAAGGTGATCTAACTGACTTATCCAAGTAAATACAAGATAAAAAGTTACAAAAAATTATCCAAAGAAACTAGAAGAAAAGCACCTCAAATGGTTTGTCCGTCTACTTTTTTGACAATGTAGGAGTATATATATCTATTTAACTTTAAATATAAACTGTTGTTTATTAAAACTTTTACGTCACCGGGGATTTCTTTCGACGATATGACTAGTGTATAATTTGAAACAACAATATTCAGAACAAAGAGCTTAACATTTGCAAATTTTTAGTGTCCGTCTACTTTTTTGACAAAGTGTAGTTGGTGTGCAAACACAAGCAACAGTAATACGTCCTGCAATGTTGTCGGAAAGGTCCATACACATGCTGTTTGAGTTATTTCCACAAGAAAAAGTATAATGGGGTCATTTTTTGCCCGAAAAATAACATTTTCTCCTTTTATTCGTGTCATATGACGTCAAAATTTCCGAAAATGCGAGCAAACAAATGCACATTTTACACGTTTTGTTCTTAGCATTATTGCACTCAAGGTGTCTTTTCGTACTAAATCGAAGGCGCTCTCTACAATTTTGTAATTGACTTTTTTCTCGTATATTGTACCGTTTTCGAGATAACTAATTCCAAACTTTACCTATAGATGGCGTTGTAAGTTGTCTCATCGAGTAGCGCATAGCCTTTTTACTATATCTAGACACCAACTTTATGGCCTAAGCTGTCACCGTTTAGAAGTTAAGGAGGTGTAATGGATATAAGTGGGAACCCTGTATAGACAAATGACAGCATATCTTTATTCCCAACTTAAAGCAGGTCCGGTTTCTGTATCGGGCCATTTAATTTCAATCGCCTCCACACCTTTTAATACTCTTAATTTTTTTTTCTAAACCATTGTATTTAAAATTTTCGCAATATTTGTAATGTCAAAAAGATTAGAGAAATTTTCTTTGTAGGCAGAAAAAAAGTTTAATTTATTCATCTGTAAAATTCCAAATATAAAGCGAGTGAAGATGTCGCCTCATATTCTCGCAGAAACAAAATTTATCAAAATTCTATTTCTTCACTTCACACTTGTGAAAGATATTTGTAAGAAAACAAATTATGTATATGCATATATAGCAAAATAATTCGAAAAGTAAGCTTTTATTAATAAATTACATGTATTCCATTGAGTCAAATATTAAATTAAAATTTCACCCTCTTTTATTCCTTACTTGCAAGTTTGTCAATAGCGCCGTCTAAGTTAATTTCTTCTGGCAAATCTTTCTCTATTGCAATTAAGCTTAAATTACTCAATATATTTTGGCGCAGAGAAGATCTTATCTAAGATTTAATTATTTTTAATTTACAGAAGCTTGTTTCGCTTTTGCAACTGCGACTTGCGGGTTTAAATATATTCTTAAGGATGTAGAAAAGTTAGAAAATGATGAAATTACATCATTTGCTTCAATAAATTCCTAATTTTTAAGGGATCAGTAATATTATCATTAATGATTTTGTGCAACATTAATTCATTATACAAGTCATCACTATCAGCATCCTTAGATATTGAATCGTCATGAGAAACTTGTAAGAAAATATCAAAATCTGCACAAGATTTTTTTAAGTCATCTTCGGACATTTTCCTGAATTCATTTCGAAGTTTAAATAATATGTTACATTCTTTTAAGGAGTTAAACTTTTCTTGAATGTAATTCAAAACAGTTTCCAAAATTATTAAGCAAAATTCAACTTTAAATAATAATTTTGGACCTTAGAGCTGCTCATCAATGTTTTCATAATCCAAAAGACGAACTTTCTTTCTGTTTCTTTTAAAGGGAAATTCTATGTTAGGATAAATGTTCAAGATTAGTCGCCAATGATGCAGCATCATTAATATATGTGTTAGAAAACGCATCAGATCTAGATGCATTTAGGAAATTTTATTGAGTAGCTTGACGGATTCATTAATTGTAGAATTTTTTTGCCCACGCCGACCCTGCTTACCCAAAAGTTGTAAAGTAAGTAAAGGGGTAATTGTTGACTCAGGAGATTGTAGCAGTTTATTTATATTTTTAAGGATATCATCCCATATCAGAACTGAGAAAATAAACTTAAAAGTGGACACGTTGACCAGTAAAGAATTTGCCGGAATTTTAGTTTTTATGTTTCTGGAGTTATCTTCTATTGGCTTATTTAATTATTTCTTTTTATTAAAAAAAATAGAGCATTCGTTTTTGCGCTTTTAGCAATAACTGATATTATAGAAATAAACACCGAGCACTACAAAAACTTTCGTACGCAGCACATCAATCGAAAAACTTCGATTGATGTGCTGCGTACTTGATTTTCAGAATTCAAGTATTGTGATTTGCCCGTTTTTCTTTGAAGCAAGTTACCGACATTCGACGGGAAAAAGCGAATTGGGCGACCGCGGCCACCGTCTATTTTGGCCACCTTCGTGCATGTGTACATTCTTTGCAGAAACGGCCCGCATAAAAACCAATCCCACTATAGGTGTCTATGGGAATGTCTTTTACCACGCCAAGTTTATCATTGTACCCGCTAGGGTTTCCGCGTTTACTTTGATTCGCGCGAAACTGAGTTTTTCTTCATTGTGTTTTCAAAAACCTTCCATCTTTATGTGGTGTCTAATACTTGTGCGACACAAGTTAACTGTAACTGAACCCGAATGGTGTTCGAGACTTTGCGAGACTCGCCGAGAGTTTGTGATGGAACGTGTCCGGACTGGTAGAACGTATGCATGCCTGTATTTACGATATAAGAATGATCTGTGTAATTATCTAAATGTACTGTGCCGTGTAAGTGTAGTGAACGTCCATTAAATATGTGTGAATCAAATGAAGCTCATAATTCAACGAACCCACAAATATAACACAACACTTTATTTACAATTAACAACTAATAACAAATTATTTTCAACTTTAAGACACTCAAGAAGGAATTCATTTTACTTTACGTTACACACATGCACACAAAAAAACCCTACAAAGTAGAAATGTTTACATCCTTATAACTGATTGCATCTCTCGGTCGTCGTCGAAATAGAAAAACTTTACAAAGCATTTCTCGCCAATAAAACGAAATATTGCCAAATATTGGCATCGAAAACACTCCCCATAGGCGTCTATAGTGGGATTGGTTTTTATGAACTTGAATTTGTGTTACGGGATTTGAAGCAACAAAGGCTATTATCCCCTGGTTTTTATGCAAACGGCCCGGAGTAACTTTACCAACGGGGCAAAGCAACAACACGGATGGAAGGGTGGATTTTTAGTTCTATATACTGTCAACAGATGGTGCCGCAGTAAATACTACGGAAACAAAAACGAAAATTTTTGAAAGTTAAAATTATTTTTTCAAAATTCAAAGTTTGCTTAAAATTACACTTATTTACAGCAGATATTTAAAAATAACATTAAATTGCAATATTAATCTATAGATTATTTTCTAACACTCGTGGAATATTCATTTCTAGTCTTCCATCCCTGCTAGTCATCAACATCATCAGACTCTAAGGCTCTAGAGCGATAAACTCTCTGATCTTAAGAAAACTCAAAAATAAGCAACTTTTGACAAAAGATATTTTCCTCACCTCTGACTAAATTTCAAAACTGCAGTTATTATTTTACTTTTGATCAAACTATGGAGGAAAAAAATAATAATTTGGGAATACGGTGCTATTGTTTAAGCCATCAGAAATTAACTGCCTGTAAACCAAACCTTCTTCGAATGAAAACATGCTTATTGTTGTGTAATAACTGTAGGTCAAATATATTTTAAATTTATAAATCATGTCTTTAGTAAGGCAAAGTATCAGATGTTGTCTCATAAAAAGAATACACCATTATCCATTAGATTTGCAACATAATACTTACAGTCGACATCGACTGTGGAGGTACGTATTTTGCGTGTGAAAGTCCATTTTTTCTGGCTTACATTTTTAAGTTTATATAATGCTTTAATATTATATATATAATGAAGAATCTCTTTTATTTTCATTTTACTCTTCCATTCTATAATATTTTTTTAGTTATTTACTGAATGGGAGATTTTACCGGGTAGTTTTGCAAGGGTACAAGAGAGAAATTGCAGTTCAACTCCGGTTAACTGAACTAAAGGTTTGAAATCGTTTCGGATAACGATTTTTTTTTGGTTAAACTACGGACATCAATTACTATTTTATATCTAATTACACCTATATGTAATTCTGTAATGTTTTGAGAGTAAGGCGAATTCAAACTCTCTTAGTTGGCTACACTCGTGTTCTTTATTTAAATTAACTCTCTGTCCGGCGGAATATTTGCACCGGCGAGTTCAGGCGCAGTGCGCCTGACTGGCACAGGTAAACAATATTGTAATTAATATTCTTAATACCCCATTAATTTTAATTATTTCAGCATGCTAAAATTAATCACCGACTTTCTTTTGGAGGTTTAAAAGAAAAAAAAGTGAAGATAACTTTGCAAGAAAGTTTCGCATGGATATCTTCTGTATGTATTTTTTGGATTTGTGATTTTTGAGGCGATTTTTATACTATTAAAAAGAGAACCATAACGATAGTAATTTACCCATCATATTTTTCTGCCAAAAAAAAAAAAAAAATGTTTGATTTATTCTGCATACTGACTTCTTTTTAAGAGGTAATTTGATTTTTTTCATCTGAAATATTTGATTTCTGGTTACCATTCATTTTTAATATCATTGTTAGTCAAGAATAAAGTAATTTATGAAGCAGTATCATTTTATGTAATGACAAATGTGTATTGCTTTTCAACAATGTCGGTTTTGCCATATACAATACCTACATTATGGCAATCCTAGATGACCACTTAGGGACGTCACAACTATTAGGCCTTTGTCTGCTAGATCAGTGATTT
>BGPR01013656.1:0-22544 GCA_013235015.1 Araneus ventricosus | reverse complement strand
TATACCAATGTATTTTAGGAACTGATGATATAAGGGGGGAAAGTTTCAAGAACCTAACCTCCCATTTTTGTCCTAGTTTTTTGTTTCACAAAGCATAGATTAATATGGTAACATCCTATCAACTGCTTTTTATGTGAATTTTCTTTTAGCTGGCAACAGTTTCGACTGCAATTATTCTATTAATCAATTTTAATAGAATTAAAATTGATACTTCGTGTTTTGTGCATTATGCAATGGTCATTTATTTATTTTAGTGTATTGGATTTCTCTTTTTTTTGTAAATTTCTTGTTTAATATCCTTAATTTTTAATGAACTGATGTATATTATTTGTGTTCAACAGTTTTATGATTTTTATTTTACTATCCTTTTTAGAAAAAATTAAATATTAAGGATGTTCCCATGATGATGGGAGCTGTTCCTGTTGCTGCTCCAGCTGCAGCTGGTGATGAGGTAAGCTGATTTATTTAATTTATTAAAAATCTGTCAAAACTCAGTAAAACTGTAAGTTAAATATTTTAGGAAGATGACATTGGCAGCAATTGTTGCAGTGCCTTTAAGCTTTTATTACTGTTGGGAAATTTTTGTATGAATGTATTTTTTATTTACGTACTACTTGAGCGAAATGTACTATATATTTATGTACGTAGATGAAATATGAAAAGTAAGTTTTTTTTGCAGTGTTTTAACTGCTATTATATTTTGAATGTGTGGTATGTTATTAGCACACAGGAATGTAGTGGAGTCGGCACACACCAGAACGCTGTTCCGGCACTGCTTTTTTTCCCACGAGAAATAAATAAGAAAAAAATTGAAAAAATGCCCTTAAAACAACGCGATTTTGTCACCCAAGTTAGAGCGTTCTAACTCTGCTTATTTTGCGACTACACCACTGGTTATTAGAGATCTGGAAAAATCATCTAAGGGCTTTTTATATTAGTTGTAAATTTTCCTGAATTCAGACTAATTTGAATTTGAGACCAATTCTTGGAATATAAAGATTGTTCTGCCTGCTTGTTTGTGCAGTTAATGACAAATGCTTATGATATAATTATAGTAAAATGTAAAGATAAATAAATTGTAAAACTAAGTTCTTATAGACTTTTTTTTGCATTTGATTATAAGTTCACTTGTATTTCAGTGTTTTGTTATTGAATGACAATTTGGTAAAAAATTTCAAATATTCCATTTTATATTCTGACTATGATATTCCTTAAAAACTATTTGTTGTTAATCTACCCTTAAAATTGGAAACTAAGCATAAATCATAAGTCTAGGTGTTCCTTAATAATGTTTTTTATGTTAAGATTAGATGTTTTTCAAAATGTATGTCGTCAAATTTCATGCAAAAGTCACCAAATCCAAAACTACAGTTTTGAATTAGAGTTCCTCGAAAGATATTTTGTGGACTTAGTAATTGCATGCCAAAGTGTAAAACGATTCTGTGACATATTTTGAATCGGTAATAATTATTTAATTGAACTCGTTTGTTTATAGCCTCAATGTTATATTTTATTAAGTACAAATTATACATTTACAATGCGAGCACAGAAAAGTATATTACTAGTTATAGTGTACACTAATGGCCAAAAGTATTGCAAGATTGGTAGGATGCAAAACATTTGGGGTTAATTTGAATACAATGGTTCACAATCGGTTGTAGAGAATCGTGGGAACTCAGATTTTACGGTGAAGATTTTGTCACGAGGAAATTTAGGGGACCTTCCACAAATTGATGAAGACGAAAATGATTTGGACTTGCCCCATTTCACAGGAAGCTGAAAATGTTTTGAAACTTTCATCAATCGGTTTGCTTCTTATGCACATTGATTATATGCATTTTCATAAAAATATCTTGAATATTTTGGAAGATATAAAGGTTTCTTTAAAACATCCCAAATTCTTCAAATATTAATCATCGAATTGCAATTATGTATTTAATTTATAAGTTCAGATGTGTACTAAAGAATATTCAAATTTCATAAAACTCAATATTGCTATTCAAAGATTCAAGTTAAAAAAATATTGAGTTGTGGAACACCCCTCATCATTTTGTTCCTCATAGAGAACAGCAGAAATTCTGTTGATTGCAATGCCTACAACTTTCTAAATCTTAATGGTATGCAATTGGAATTTTTCTATAAGCTGCGTTACATGTCTGACTTCGACTTAATAAAAGAAAATTTACGCTACGTTTTGCGCATGCACAGTCAAAAAGTATTTGCTACAAATGCTTATATTTCCTCAAATTTTCAAGGTATTTACTTCAAATTTTAATGTAATGTTTCTGTAACATATTGTCGAGTATTCTCTAAGTTTTGGAAAAATTGATATAAAACTCTGCATGTTGTAAGCAAAAAACATGCAAAAAATTTGGGATGTTTTAAGGAAACCTTTATATCTTCTTGAATATTCATGATATTTTTATGAAAATACATGTAATCAATGTGCATAAAAAGCAAAATGATTGATGAAAGATTCCGGACATTATCAGCTTCCTGCGTAACAGAGTGAGCCCAAATAATTTTCATCTTCATCAATTTATGGACGGTCACCTTAATGTCCTTGTGACAAAATCTTCACTGTAAAATGAGACTTCTCACGATTATTCACAACTTATTGTGTACCAGTGTATTCAAACTCCAAATGTTTCGCATCCTACCAATCTTGCAATACTTTTCGCCAGTAGTGTATATTAATATTGTAGAACATTGCAATGTTTTAGCTATTTACTTTAAATTGGGCTTTGATATTCCCCACATAATGTGTTTATCACATTATTGTAAACAAGCAAGTATTGCAATTACAGGCATTTATGTTAGTTGCACCTTTATTCTCTTTAACCCTTTCTAAGGCCATGGCAAGTATACTTGCCACCAAATTCATGAATTTTTAAATGCAATATTCCCAGTGGCAGAATCACCGCGACGCTGCGTCGTACGTCGCAGATTTTGGACAGTGTCTGCAGACTATTTTGTAATAAAGTTTATCATGTGCTCGTAAAATAAATCCCATCATGAAAAATATGAGTTATTAATCACACTTTCAAAAGAACTTAATAATTATTATATAACGCACATTGCTAAAATATGCAATCCTCTCGCCCTCCCGAAATTATCGTTTCCCCCCTTCTTTCCTCCCTATGCTGAATATGGGCTTCCCTAGTTGACATAGTGACTGCGATTTGACCTTGAAGTATGCTAAGTGCTTCATAATGGTATTGGTCACGACCGATGTTTTCTACTCGTTTCATTTCTGGCACTGAGCTTTTGGTTTCTGGAAATAACATGTGGTTTTTACTTTGAGATGGCTGCCTGTGTAGATAAAATTCGTTGTTTTGAAGTTGCGATGCTACATTATTACGAAAAAACTTAAAGCAGCATTATTTACGCCAGCATGAAAATAAACCTCCGAAGTTTCGATCGATTTCTACGGCTGCAATTCAATCATTTCTTAAAAACGGGAGCGAAAAAAGAACAAATTCTGAAATTGATAAAGATGAGGAACAGAGTTTAAGCCAAGATTGCCCCAATTTTAAACGTTCTAAGTATTAGTTAAGAAATATGAAATTCATTATTATTCACACTTTCAAAATTCCATAAAATCAAAAGTTGTATGAAGAATTTTAGAGGACAACATCTCTGTTCTTCCTTGTTTTAAATAATAAACAATGATACTATGAAATCTTATACAATGCATAGTTGCAGAACAATTTATCAGTTTGCATACATTAAAACCATTAAAATAACAAACCATTAAAATGCATACCGGGATAAACGTACTAATAAGTTTAAAGGTTTTTGTTTTATAAAAAAGCAATTATTTATGGCATTTTAAATTAAAAACATACAAGAAAGACATTTTTTTTAACAAACTTATTTTTTTTACAATAAACAGAAGGCATACATTTTTAAATAACATCTAACATATTGAAGAATATATCATTTATATGAGCTAGTAATGTATTGGTTTGAAAAAATCACCAAAACAGACACCAAGTGCTGTGTCTAAAACGGAAAAGTTCCCAAATATAATTTTCAGCAAAGTATTAGTGTAGTATGCTTAATATTGCTTCTGAAACAACTTGATACTTCATTATTGTTAATTATCTTCCCAAAGAAAAGATTAATCTTCATATGCTTTTGTTTATTAATTTATACAATTATATTATACCAATAATAAAGATGTTATATGGTTTTTAATTTATATTTGTCGTATTTCAATAGTTGCAAGTTGATACTATAAGTATTTAAAAAAAGAAAGCAAAATATTTATAATCGCGCACTATTCTGCAGACTATTCTTAAGAGACCAAACCTCCGCTGCAGACTGTTGAAAAGTATTCTGCCACTGGGGCAATATTTAAGGTTGACATAAGTTCTTGCCAAATTTTTTGATGAAACAAAAGCCTAGATGTTCTAGTTTCTTATCTCAAATCACAATGAAGTGTCTTGACTTAGTAATTAATTATTAATTAATAAATTGATTAACAAAAAATTAATGTCATTCAATAAACTAAATGAATTTCTTTTCCTAAATTAATCTCGCCCAAGTTATTTTATTATACCACTACTAAAAAAAATCGCCCTTTAAAGGCTTAAACCAAACCTTCATTTTCTGAATCACTTCCCTGGCTTTGTATTTAAATTCTTAGAGTTTGTTGGCAAAGTTTTAAACCAAAAATGAAACTCGTGTAGTATTACTCCACTTTACACATAAGTAGGTATAAGTAGGTCAGAAATTGAAAGCGAGAAGTATAAGCTTCTGAAAGTGTAGAAATCAATAAATGTCCCCTGCCATAACCATTGACTTTTGAGTGGTGACCCTGAGTGGTGGATATCTTAAAAATATCAATCCAGGGAGTTTTTACAGTAACAAAGCTCCTTTGCTAGGTAATGTGGCTTCACACATCTTGCAATTCCTAATGTAAGCAGAAGATTAAAATAAAACTTGTAGAACATCTAAACAACTAGCTTGGAGTCAACATGAAAAGTCAACTGCCAATGTGATGTTGCATAAAATAGGGACAGGTGGGGTAAAGTGGTCATAAAATCCACATTTTTTTAAAAACTTAGATGGATTATAAATATAAGAATTTGTTTAAATACTTAAAATTTTTTTGGTTATTTTGCATTACATTATTGTAGAACACATTGCATTCAAATTTGGGGGGGATATAATTGTTTTTAACAATTTTATGACACCTTCCATTTGCCATGTTTTTATGAGTACTTTACCCCATGGAGTGGAGTAAAATGAGTAGTACATGGGGTAAAATAGTCATAATTAAAAAATGAGCATAAAAACATATAAGAAAGCAAAAGTTTTTTTAAAAATATATAACAAAACTCAATATAGTTTCAACTTTAAAAGAAAATCAGTTTGTTTGATCAAATTATGCATTTTTAATAACCTATGATTAAAAGTTTGCTCATCAAGAATTATAAGGATATCTGACTCTTCAATTCCAACAATGTTATGATTTTCAGGAAAGGTGTAATAATTGTCTGAAGTTTTAGATATTTTATTGACAGAAAATCTCCTATTTTATCAAAAACTTGTCTAATAAGCCCTTTGATTGATCCTCCCTTCATATTTTGCCAACACCTCGTAGAAATACCGTGATAATTGATTATCGGCAATTGTGGATTCACTTGACTGAATAAGACATTTTCTGCTTTATATCAAGTTTTTCTTTGTATGTTTTTAACTGTTTTCTTGCATCACTTTCTTTTTGTAGTTTTATTAATAATTTCTTCAGTCAAACCTTCATTATTGTTTTTGAATTTGTTTCTTTTTTTCTCTTGAATTATATGGCTACTTTATGTATAGATGAAGCAGGTGGTTATAGAGTTGTAAGTACAGCTCATGTC
This sequence comes from Araneus ventricosus, assembly GCA_013235015.1. NCBI lineage: Eukaryota > Metazoa > Arthropoda > Arachnida > Araneae > Araneidae > Araneus > Araneus ventricosus. The sequence goes on along the minus strand of BGPR01013656.1, from coordinate 16,674 downwards.
AAATCTTTTAGAGTGCAATTATACAAAAATTATAGTGCAATTACGCATGACCTTTTTTACTGTTCCATAAGTAAATCCGTGCACATCACAAATTAAAAGAACAGGTTTTGGGAAATTTAAAGAAAATTGGACAAAGCCTTTACCTTTGGTTTATTTTAGCACTACCTTTAGTCTATTGCTCATATGCATGAGCTCCTTTGTAAAAAATAAAAGGTCGCATGAAATCATTTGCTGATGCATTAAAAAGTACATCCTTTTTTTGCAATTGACCGATTTCTTACATGCGTTATGTGATGATTTTGGTATAAAAACTGGGGTTACCCAGTTTCATATCTTTAATTATAATTTGTAATATGTCTTAAATACATTAATTTAACTAACCCCTGTCTAATAAATTAAGCTTAAGAAATTTTAAAACAGTGATGCATTTTAAACCTATCCCTATGACCACTTGACTCCATCTTACTTAAATTACTATGAAATAATATCTGTAATTAATTCAGCTTTTCTGTTATTGAGGAAGTATTCTTAAGATCTATATGAAGATTTCTGCATAGTCAATCTAATGAAAACATAATTAAACAAAATGCAGGAGAGAAGTTAAATTAGGTATTCCAACTTCAAACTGCTATGTAAAGAAACAAAATGGGTGTTTTTTCCTACTGAAGTGTTGCAATTTGTATAATTTTGATTGTTAAGAACTAAGTTTAACTATTCAAAGCTAAAATAAAAATTACATTCATATCAATATTCATTACAAAGTTATAGCATTTTTTATTTGATGTATGACCACTTTACTCTGCCTCACCACTTTACCCCACCTGACCCTACTTAACATGTAATTCACTCAAAGTAATGTCTGCAACTAATGCATTCTAATGGAAATATCATTCACTAACTGAATACAGTCAGCTCTGCTTGGCTTCAAGGTCAATAATATAAATCTCTAAGTCTTTTTGATGACACTCATGTATATCAACAGTAAATCTGTAAAGTTCACATAGTGATTTCTACCCAACGGAACAAGTGCTTACAGGAGTTAGTAAAATGTGGTTATCTCTGTTGTTTACCAAGAGAAATTCAATGGAGTTAAATGAGTTTTACCAGACTGTTGAGCATTAATGGAGATGACACTGCATTATACATCTCCAGATCAGAATTTTTTTTAACTTGGTGACTTTTGCTTGAACCCTGACAATATACGTGTTAAATCCTTTTTCAGTTTTTAAGTTAATAAATCCACTTCAGGTTCCTTCTCTTTATTATGACTGTCTAAAAATAGTCACCTAATTCAGTCTGCTTTTAAACCCCTTTAAATTTACATTTCAGCATTTGTGGACTCTTTTGCATTCTGTTAAATGTGATTCTTTTGTTTCATTTGTGCTCTTGGTCTCCACCAGCCCCCTGTTAATTTATGCTTATTTTTTACTGCAGTGCTTGCATGTTTTTCATTCATCTTCTCTATTAATTTTCATGGTTGGATCTTAGATATTTAAATAGTTCTAACAACTTTGATAAAACTGGATCAGCCAGGTAGCATCTATTCCCATCCCATATTCTCTCTAAATAATGCTGAGACATTCATTCAGAAAGTGTAATTTGATATTTAAAATGCCAAACTAAACTTTTCATTAGGACTGTAATGAAAAATCTCTACATTGGCTGAAAGTAATTATTTTTGTTGGATATTTATTGTATATTAGATGTAAAACTTAGCTGATACACTTCTCTTGGCAATGTTGGCTTACAGAAACATAAACTATTACAAAATATAGATAATAATTAAGGCTATATATACCCAAATTCAATACATGTAAAAGTAACAAAAATATACATAATTTAAAGGAAATTAAACAGGGTGCGTAGTCTCATGAAAAGTGCTTTAAAAAGTGCTTAAATTTGAAAACCATTTTTAAGCACCTTAAAAATGCTTATTTTTGGGGGAAAAAAAAAAGGTCCTTAAAAAGTGCTTAATTTTCACAAGAAGTTCAAAGAAAACATTTAAAAAATTTTTTGTATTTCCCCAGACATTGAATACGATATCAAAAGCATAGTCTTAAAGCTTTATTTACCGGATGTATCTAGAAAGGAAACCGACGAAAGGGAAGAATTCAGGGAAGGAATCCTGGGTGTTAACACATTAAGATAATTCTTATAGTCCAGTCAATGGAGGCCTAAAATGGGTATGAAAAATACATTAAATTATATGATTTTGAAAATTGGTACACATGTTCGTGAGGGACTGCTAATGAACATACTAAAAGTCCCCGATCCTGGGGGGGGGGAGGGGGTGCTCGCACCACCCGTATTGGATTTCGACCCCCCTTTTCAGCTTTTCTTAAATATCTCGATAACTCTTCAGTTTTCAAACTGCAATTGATTTAACAAATTAAGGAGCTTGGAATTCCTTATGAATACATGCTTTTATTTTTCTTCTAGCTTTTATAGTTTCTGAGATAATGGGTCTCAAAGTTTGCCGCCATCTTGGATTTCATCCCCTTTTTTAATTTTTCTTGAATATCTCGAAAACTATTCAGTTTTTAAATTATAATTGATTGAACAAATTAGACAGCGTGAACTTCCCTACGAATACATGCATTTATTATTCTTTTACTTATAATAGTTTCTGAGACAATGGATCTCGAAGTTTGCCTCCATCTTCAATTTCATCCCCCCTTTTTCCGTCTTTTTTGATTTTCTCAAAAACTATTCAATTTTCAATTATATGTAATACAACAAATTGAGGATCGTAAAATTCCCTATAAATACATGCTCTTAATTTGCTTTTAGTTGTAATAGTTTCTGAGATATTAAGAAAAACTTAAAAGGGGGATGAAATCCAAAGATGGTAGCAAACTTTGAAGCCCATTATCTCGGCAACTATTAAAACTCGAACAAAAAATAAAAACACTCCTTTCTAGGGCATTTTATGTTCTTTAATTTTTTGTATCATGTGTGATTTGAAAACTAAATTTTCGAGATATTCAAGAAAAACTGAGAAAAAGGAGATAAAATCCAAGATTAAGGCAAACTTTGAGACCCATTACCTCGGAAACTATTAAAGATAGAAGAAACATAAAGGCATGTATTTGTAGGGAATTTTACACTCATTAATTTGCTGATTACAACAAATTTGCAAATCGAATATTTTTCGAGATTAAAAAAACACTTAAAAAAGGGGTATGAAATCCAAGATGGTGGCAAACTGTGAGACCCATTATCTCAGAAATCATTAAATCTAGAAGAAAATTAAAAGCATACCTTTTTAAGGAATTTTACACTCTTTTAATTCGTTAAAGGGGCCAGGGACTTTTGTATGTTCATCAGGAGACCATCACGGGCATGTGTACCAATTTTCAAAATTATATGATTTAATGTTTTTTTTTTTCAAACCCTTCATTGACTGGACTATTAATGACCTTTTTTATGCTCCCTCTTACTTTAACAATGGGTAGAACCGTATATTGAAATACTGTAATGATTATCCCGAAGGGGCAAATTAAGTGGTAATTTGTTAATTTTAAGAAATCTTGGAACAGGTAACAGATTTTTATTGTTAATCTTATAAAAGTTGATTTAATTTTTCATAATAACAATTTGCATTGTCATTTTTAATTTTTTTGTAAAATCAAAAATGCATTCTTTATTTTACAATAGAAGACGTTGTGCAAATTAAGGAAATAAATATTAAAATTTTAAAAAAATGCATATTTAAAATTTTCAATAAAAACTATGCATTATTTTAAAACAGAAATCATCATATGCTTAGAAGATACGTGGGTCGACGTAGGTGTGCATGTACAAAGGTGTTTAATTTTTTTGGCTAAGGTGCTTAAAAAGTCCTTAAAAGTTCTTAATTTTTGCAGCAATTTCTCACTATGCACCCTGTTAAAGCAGATTTAGAGTTCTAAATAATAATTGTTTATGATTTTTAAAGTCTTTTCAGAAATTGAAAAATAGTAATTGCTCTTTACTGATTGTTTTGAAATGCAAAGACTAGCACTTTTGAATGATTTTACTCCAGAAAGGGGTGACAAGCAATGAGTAAGATGAGCACATTTCCAGAGTTCTTTGTTAGTTAATGTAAACATTTCCCCCTCAATTTTTCACTTCACCCCTATTTTGATGATATCAACTCCACATGCACAAAAGTATGAAGGGTTTCAGAATCCGAGAATTTCAAGTATATCATAATATTGTTTAACTGCCTATTAAAAATTAATTTCAAATTGATGATTTACAATTCTGGGCTCTGCTTTTTTCAGCAGTGGAATAACTTGTACATTATATATTCATGTGTAAAACTTTTCTCCATACAATTGCCAATAAATAGAGCGTTAAGTGTTCATTGTTGCTGTTTAGCACTTGACTTTGGAATGTGTTCGATCTTGTAAAGCCAAGCAAATGATTGCCAAACTTGTTGTACTGATTGTAGGTAACTGTTTGGCCTATGTTCTCAAACTGTTTTTTAGACCACTGTCATATTTACAGTTACATTTTTTCAAGTACGGAGGCATGAGGCTGCGTTCTGTCATATTTACAAATAAAACCATTCAATTTTATGTGTGCTGACTTGTTAGAGTAAAATGATATGAATTTCATTTTTTTTTTCTAAATATGTGACCTGCCATGTGTGAGAAGGTTGAAGTGAGGAGTTTGAAAGAACTGTCTTGAGCAATTCAAATTTTTCATTCTTTGCAAGAATCTAGTGCAATAACAGTGTCTTCCCAATTTGATTTTAGAATATTTTCTTTTTAAGTAAAAAATAAGGAAGCATCTCTGTTGTTGCCTAGCAAGTCATAGCAGTATGTGAAGAAATTCAAAATGGGCTTGGAAAAACCTATAATTTATGTATGTGGCTTCGCTTGAAAGTCTGCTTATGTAAAATACCTTTAAAGAGTTTTAGTTATGATAAATATTTCTGAGATTGGAAGCTTTTTTTAAAAATTTTTTCTGGCCTTTTTTTGTATTTCCTAGAAAATTTGTACAAATCATGTACTTAAACAAAGTTTAATGTCAATACTGTTGCTATATACAAAATAATCAAAATCATGATTATTTGATATTGAAATGTATATCATAAACTCCTTATATGCTGTGAATTTTTTTTTTATTATTCTATTGTATATGAAAGTAAATTCTGGAGTATATTGCTTCATGCTCTTTTTTATAATTTCATCAAACACTTTCGATAGATTTCAAATATCATATTAAAAATAGCCATATTAATAAAAGAGCAATTTCTTACTTGAAACTCTTGCATTATATTTGCTAGACGTTGAACAATTTACAGTTATTACTTTGTATAGTCTTTCAAATAAGTTACATTGTGTTATTAAAGTTATATATATTATATTTAACTTTTTTTGTTTTCAGGAAGGTGATAGTGAACCACAAATGACAAAAAGCTCATTTACTATTAAATTAGCCTCATTTGATACAGCAAAGAAAATTGCACTAATCAAAGAAGTAAAAAATCTAATGGAAGGCATGAACTTAGTCCAGGTAGTTTGCAACTTATTTTTACTGTTTCTTAAGCATAGTAGGACTGGGCGATGTTGAAAATCTTACATTGTGATATATAACCAGCTTTATTTCGCGATTTAACGATATATCGATATTAGAAAATTACACTTTGATCATTTTTTAAGCTTTTTTTTTAGGTGTAATTACATATATCATTATACTATGCTTAAAATAAAAACATTTTAGAAAATTGTTTTTCAAAAGTATTTTGTTTTGATGGAAATTAATATTCTTAAAAAAAATAGCCATGAAGTGTTTTTAAGAAACAACAAATATAAACAAGTCAAACATTTAAATTTCATTCTAAGTCTTTCATCCAAAAGTAAATTAAAATTTCAGTTACTTAAAAACTAAGCAAGATTTGGGCGTTTTTACGCAATATTTTCAGAAAATACTATCTAACAAAATGATTTTTGAATTACTTATAATTCAAAAATGTCTTTTTAATGATACCAGTTTAGTTACAAATTACTGAAACATTGCAAGTACAAATTACTAAACTCTAAATGATCCAAAGAAGTTTGTTTTAAAGGTTCCTGGCTCTTTCAACAGATGCCCTACCATTGGGCAGCATTTCTTCTTCATACTTTGTTGCTAAAACCGTATACGAAATATTTAATTTCCGGAATTTAAAATCAAATAACTTTAATCATAATTTCGCTATTTTAAACTTAGAAAATTAAGGGGTGTTAAAAGGGATTTATTTTAAAGACGCGGGAAAATTAAATATATATTAAAAAATTAAATTGAATACATAATTATTAAATATTATAGATTTAAATTAATATAATTAAATATAAAAAAAATTTAAAATTAAATAAAAAATAATATGTATATCTGAATTAATATTATGATTGTAGATATGTGTGGGGCCCTCACTGACTCCTGGCAAACACTATTTTCAGACCCAGTCCGCCACTGGGTGCGAATGGCGAGCACGTTGGCAATCAAGCTAAATCGATGTCCACTTTTTGTCGGTCGCAGTCGAGGGTCTATCAATATGACACGTGCGCTAATGTTTCGTCCACGATCAATGAAAGGAGAACATGTGCTCGCTGCCATGGGAGGGAATCGGCGTAGATATCGGGAATCAGCGACATCAGGAATTTGCGTAATTAATCGATCGAATAACCTAAATCGATATAGCAATATAGGTGTTAAATCGATATTTTTCGATAAATTGATACATCACCCAGTCCTAAAGCTTAGTATGCTCACTTCCTTCAATTACTATTAACTTTTTCAGAAACTTTTATATTTTAATATCTGAGAAATCTCAGTTATTAATGTTTTAGAAATACATTTTAGATTGTGTTGACTGAAAGACCATTATAGTATTTCAGTTCATGAGGCTGTTTCACCATGGCTTGGTTATGGATAGATTGGGTCAGACCACAGGACTGTAGACATGGACAGATTTAACTTGGGGATAGTTCACCTGAAATCTGTCAGGTGTCATTTTTTATCATCTGTGTGGTTTAGATTTACAATGCCCATTGCATCCCCATAGTCTTGGTTCAGCTTTAAAACAGGATGTCAGTCTTATCAACCAGTCTTTGATTTAATGTTTCTCTTTAAAATGAACCATACTGCTGAAATTTCAAAACTGTAGCTATTCTCAAAAAAGCTTCTGCTTTCTTCTTCCAATAAAGTTATTACCCTGTAACAAAATTGAATGTATATTTTCTTGGTTGTTAAGTGAATGAAAAAATATCTCTTAAAATTTAAGAAACATGAAAATATTTTAAAACAGACATTTTGAGTGTGATAAATTAATGTTAACTTGCAGGTGCAAATGACTACAAGCAATTTTATTTACACAAGTTTCAGAGTTAAGATTTTGTTTGCAAATTTCACTGACAGCTATTAAAACAATTATCTTAATTTATGTATAATGATTATTTTAATTTTTATTTTAGTGTAGGACTTTGGATTGTTTCAGTTTTTTCTGTAAACATTATCATTTATCATGTAACTTAATTCCTAGCTCATCTGCATACTTATTTCATTGGAAAAACGACAATAAGTTAAAAATGTATGGCTTGAATTATGCAAAATAACTAAAGACTTTGGCATGTTGATAATTACTGTGTTGGAAAATTTTATCATTAAGAGAAAGAAACCACTTTAACTGTTTGATTAATTAGAAAGTTGGTTTGAAAATGAATGATGATTGCTTTTCTTTTTAGCTAATAGCATTGTAGTTGTAATAAAATACTTTGTTCGTAAGAATTTATGAGCTTTTGATAAAAACAATTAAATATCTCAAATTTATTTCATATTTCAGGCAAAGCAGTTCATTGAAAGTGCTCCCCAAGTACTCAAGGCAGACATTGCTAAAGATGAAGCAGAAAATATTAAAAAATCATTAGAGGCTGTTGGTGGAGTCTGTGAAATTTCATAAGGTCATTTGGAAAATTACAATATAATCCACTGAACAGAGATCCAATATGTTTGCTGTCAATAATTTTTTTGTTTACATCAAAGAATGTTAAGGCCTTTTATTTAAATTAGTACAGAACATAAACCTCTTTTTTGCTTTGCACACATAAAAAATCATGTAACCTGTGTTACTACTGAAAAATAGCAGTTCCATTTTAGTGTTTTCTGAATCATCAATAAAATTGACCCAAAACAGTATTCAGATGTATATTTCATCAAATAGTTCACACCAGCGATTTCTGTTGACAAATTAAGGAGTTACATTTGTTTTAGTGATGGTCTTTTGTAAATTGTGTGTCATACATGCTCATGTACATTTCATTTTAAATGTGTGGTAAAGGATACTGGGTCATTGTTTCTTTATCTTTTTTGAATAAATCTGTTTTAAGTTTTATACATATGTAGTATTGAAATTTTTTTGCATCAGAACACTTAAATTAGATGCTTAAATGATTTTGATATAGAAATTTTTAAAATTAAAATGAATTTTGTCCAATGAATGAATTTTATACCCATTGTAAGTAACTTAACATTTAATGACTGGGCATAACATTTTCTTCCCTTGTTTAAATAGTCCTGTACTTTTACATGACAACTAATAAGTTATGAATGCATTTCTGTTTTTATCTGTAATCTTTTTATAATTTTTGGTTAGTATAAAAAATTTCACATATTTTATTAAAATATGAAAAACGGGAAACCATTTTTTAAAAAGTTGATTTATAAATAGTAAGGATTTGTGTTTGATATTTTTATTAATATTAGATTGACTTAGTTTTTTTTTCTTAGCCACATTGAGAAATTAGTGTAGTTAAAGTGATTAAGTGCAATTTGATGCAGTTATGCATTATGACCATGCATTTAGAATTGTTGCTCTTTTTTTTTCAAAATAAATAAAAAGTGTTGAACACAAATTGTTGTTTGATTTTATTTACTATCCTTTCTTATCAAATAAAATCGTAAGTAAGTAAGTAGTTAAAATGCAGGGAGAAATAGTTTGAACCATATCATTTTGCATCAGTAACTGATATTTTTTGTGGAGTAAAAAAGGACCCCTAATCTATAAAGTTCTCAACATTACTTCATAATAAAATGAACCTCTTTACAGGCAGTACAGATTCTGTTCCAGTAGAATTTTTTTATTTACCCCCAGGTGGAATAGTTGCTGTGCCAGTTAACAATTAGGATTTCATAACTCATTTTTCACTAACCTGTCTGTGAAAATCACTTTGTTGATCATTTTACTTGCCTATCCCATTCAGTCGCTCCATGTGTGCTGAGTAGTTCAATTGCTAATGATGGAAAACAAGAATAGTAATAAAAATAAAAAAGAAACCACAGACCTTATTTTCTAATTGCTTTAAAAAGCGGGAAAGCACTTTTCCTGTTTCTTCATCCAAGTCCCAGTATTTTCTGAAGTAGTTGTAGGTTTCTGAATTTTTCTCTAAGTTGTAATTTCAAAGTTCAAATTTAGATCAAAACTGATTTGTAAATTTACATGTCATTATTTAAAGAAATTATATGTTTATAGCTATTCATAAAGGTGAATATAACTTTAAAATACTTGTCTAAACATTTTATTTAAAAATTTATTAATTTTGAAAAAATGGACATCTAATAAACAAGCTGTTGTGCTATAAACTTGTATATTTGCTCTCAAACTGTATACAGCTATTTGCTTGAATATTTAAAACACAGATTTCAGTAAATTCTTTTTCATTTATGTTATAACTACAAAGATTAAGATAATTTTGAAGTGAAATTTCTTTCCTATTGTTTTTTATTTGGTTTTATGATAGGAAATCATTTTGAAAAAAGCTTTTTTATAGATTAAATTTTTTAAAACTATAGTAAAATATCCAAAATAAATAAATGTTATTTTCGAATTCCTTGCAATACCTTAAAAATGGAATTATTTTTTTTCCTCAAAATGACACTTTCACATCAAAATCTGACTGATCTGTGCTAGATGCCAGTTGAAACGTGTTTAGGCAGGGGTGGCTCGTGCATAGGGTGTTTGGTACTGCAGCACTCCCAACTTTTTCCATTACATAAATTTATTTTATTTCACATTTAATATTTAAATCTATCAAAAATCTAATGCAATTTTACATTAAACGATTTTTATGTTCAAATAAATCACTAGGAAAAACTGAGGCAGAAAACCAAGTTCCCTATCTTATTTTTTCACTACCCGAAGATGAGGTGCAAAGGAGAAAGTAATTTAAAGTAAAGGAGAACTAAGGATCGTTCCAGCACCGAATTCCGTCTGCGTGCATGCATGGATAGTTACAAAGCTCAGCCTGCCCCTTCCATTCCCTATTACATTTTTAAGCTGCAGGAGAACTGTCGAGTTCTGCAGTACCAGTTGAACTAAAAACAGAGTTTCAAACATTTTACCACAGCGGAAAATTTGTTCGTGAGCTAAAACTTTGAAAATAAGTAAGAAAATGAAGGATAATTAATGATTAAATTGAAAGAGTAATAGTAATTGAATTTTATAGAAATTAAATTTGAATGAAACTTCTTGCAATCAAAAGGATTTTTTTGATAATTTTTAGTTATAAATGAGGATGAAATACATACGAGAAATTTTTCGTGATACAAGTTTTTAAAATACTTAATTTATTAGAAGAGAAAAATGTTTTAAGTTTATTCATTAAATATAAAACTACTCAAAGGTTAATGAAAAAAAGGGTGCAAAATGTAAGTGGTACAAATATGATTATAAACTGGTAGAAATATGCAGTAAAAGATTAAAAGTTATAGCACCCCCAAGATTATATAACACAAGACACTGCAGTTTAGGGATACATATTGATTCTTTAGACAAAACAAAGCAATAAAATGTGATTGGTTTAGCAGTAGAAGTGGAATGTACATGTCTTATAAATAGAGCATAAGGTTTAAGAGTGATACATGTTACACAAATGCAATCACTTTCAAATAAAAGATCATAAAAATAAAAACTGAGGCATTCATTACTAGAAAGAAAGTTAAATATAAAATAAATTTGAAAAAAAAAATGCTATAAATAAGAACCCAGTTTTAACTACAAAATGCTTCAGTATATATATCTAAATTGAAGGTTTTTTTTTTGTCACCTTTGCAAAATTAACTTACATGTATAAAAGTATATTAGCTCAAGAGCCCTTCAGAAACCTCATGGGAAGAAAGGGAAATTCGATTAATATTTACTTATTTGTGAGAGCATTTTAGAATTTCTGAGTAATATTGATCTGCAAGAATTTCATAAGGGGAAAAAAGATTATCAAATTTGCAACAGTCTTGCATATCTAATCATACTGTGCTTTCACTGTAAATTAAGTGAAATTTTTATGTGTTATCATATGTAACTATTTGTTATAGCCAAGCCATCCTTCCTTTGCAGCCTTTGAAAGTACTGAGTAGCAGATATCCATTGAATGAAGTTGACTCCATCAGTTTTCTTAAAATTACTCATTTAGCCTAAAACAAAACACTCCTGAGGTGCATATTTTATCACAGGGCATATATGAGATATCGAATATTTGAAAACATTTTTGTTTTCTAATTGGGGAGGTAAAAAAAACATTTGTTTATGTGGAAGTTGGAGATTCCAGCAGTTACCCGAGATCAACGATTATTGTGACAAATTGAAATATATCTCTCAATGGCTAAGGTTGAACTGCTTTTCTTTCGGATTCCCCCATTGTTTCTACTTTCCATGTGTGTGTATGTATCTTTTGTAAATGTCTTATTCTCGTATTATAGTGTTTGAAGACCGTACATATGAATCGGTTTGTGACAGTGTTCAGTAAAATACATTGGGGAACAAAAAAAAAAAGACCCTTTTTCATTTGCCAAGGAAATTTTAACAGTTTTAGGGTATCTTGAGGCTGTTGATTTCAAAAGTAGCTTTACTTTTGTCGAATTGGCTCTAGTTTTTGAGATAATTCATATTGTCAACCTTTCAGTCATGTCTGCAGTAGGGTGGGCCGAAAAAGTCAATTTTTTTCGTCTTGCTATACAGTGGGAAAGTTTGCGAATTCATGAGAAATAAAACAAGGAAAATAATTAAATTTAATATCTATCAGCTCCAATGCACCTTAAAAGTCCTAAAAAGTGGCAAAATTAGATTATTTTTCATTAATTTTTAAAAATTTCTCTTAATCTCTTTATTATAATAACTTGATTATATAGCATTAGCTGTTAATTATTCAACTACTTAAGAGCAATAAATTTTATTTTATTAAAATCAATCTATAACTTCCTGCCACAGATTCCTTTTGAAGTTGTCAAAATGTGTGAAATTACTTATTTGCTATTTTTTAGTTCCTAATCAACATCATAATCTTTACACATTTTGTTCATTGAATGCAGCAGGCTATTGTATATGCAATATCAAAATTCAAATAAAAAAAAGAGAACTATACAACATCACCTAGAAATTACATTTTAAAGTAACAAATGAAGAATAAATACACACTGAGGGGTGACCCTTGATGAAGTCCCCATGCCGAATTCTACTCTTATTTTGCTTTGGTCATTTTGTCGCTGAAGTTCAATTCGTTTGTTGTATTTTTGTTGAATGCATAGCAAGAGGTTATTTAGGTCTAAAAATATCAAATTTATTTATTTTCTTTGTTTAGGGTAACACTTCCTAAATTAAGCTCAAAAACTAGAATATTATTTGTTAGTTCAGAACGTAAGAAAAGAATACAGATAGTAACAAAAATTAACACACCTTTAAAAAAAAGACTTCGGCTGCCAGGATATCAAAGTAATGGTATCAAGGGAGGTGGGATACACATATGGTGGCACTGCTAGAGACTGGTAGGTGTCTGCTAGAGACTAACGCAAAACTTACACAATACGTAAGAGGAAATCATATAAAAACATTTCCATGAAGTAATCAAACCAGTTTATTTAATTTTCATTTTATTGATCTAATGCAACATCGTGTATCTTTTACCATACCATTTTGATTCATCTATACATTTTTTGAAATTCATTTCTTTATTAGCACCACGGAATTACTCTAAAACCACTTGAATATCTTTGGCAAAAAATGAGTGTTGACCAGTGAATTAATACATGTGAATAGCATCTTTGTCGAAATCTCTTGCTATACGAAAGACAACAGGAAAAAAAAAATGTTTATCACTAGAACCAGATTTTTTATTGTTAAATTTCAGTGGATTCTTTCTGTGGTAGGTACTGTAATCCATTGTACATTGTGCAGCGATTTTGGACATAACTTAAAATTTGCATTTTCTACTTAATTTTGAGCAATGTAATTATTAGTCAATAAAAATAATAAGATTTTGGACTTGATAAAAGTAAGTTTTTACAAAGAAACTGTAACTTAGCAGTTGCTAATTTTTAATTAATTTTATTTAAAAAGTAAACTTCAAAATAAATGTTTTTGATTATTTTTAATGCATTCACTACTCTCGTTTCTAAAGATTTACTCAGCTACGGCTAAACGATGAATAACTATAAGGTTAATATAAATAATCATGTAGAGATGCTACTTTCGCCTTTAATTACAAAAAAAAAAAAAATACTATTACAATATTTTTAAATTAATTTTTAATTATCTATGAATTTGTTTAATTTTTTTTTATCCTCGCGGGAAAACTTTTCGCAACAGAATAATATTAAAACCCGTCTTCTATCGTTTCTGGAAGGAAAAAAAGTTGCTGTATTTCCGACACTAACTTCTTTCTTCCACAAACAGAGAGCGGAACGAATGCGCTTTGCTTATGCGCGTGCGTCGGCATTTGTTTGGAAGTTTTTTTTTCTCTGCAAAAAAATCGGTAATGCTTAGAAGTTTTTTATTACGAAGCGAGACATACCGTGTTTTTCACTGCGTTTCCCTTGAGTATTGAAAGCTCTGAAAAGAATGCTATTAGATTGCTGAAGGGTTTTGATGTTGCGTGCAAAAGTAAAATTGGTGATTAAATATATACTCTGCAGAAAAGTTCGCTGTGCTGCTGTACCTATGCTCAAACTGGTCCTGCATAAGTACTGCGGTCTTCAGTTTTAAAAAGTAATGTTATTTACGGTCTTTTTCCATTAATTATGAATTGATCGATTGAATGCTTTCGTAAAAGCATAAAATACAACTGTATGTTCTAAAAAAATAGTGCTAAGAATTGAAAATTAATAATCGTAAAATGATAGTTAAAATATTTTTGACTTGTTGAATGTTTGTAATACTGGAATTCTGTAATCGATTTTTAACTCACTTCCTGAAGTGCTAGGATTTTGAAATTTTTCGCATTTGTGAGTTCCCGATGACAATTCACTATTTTAATATTTTCAGAGCTTTATTAACAGTTAATCGATTATTTTATTAATTAATAATTATAATATTGAATTATAAATGAAAGACTAAAAAGTGGTAAATAACTAAAAAAATCTACTTTTTAGTATACTAATAAAAGGCTGTTTTTAAAAACTGTTTTTATTCGTTTTATTATAAATTCGTTCTATCATTTCGAAAGTTAAAAGTACAGTAGAGTCTCCATACAACGAAGTCTCTCCACAGCGAATTTCTCCCTATAACGAAATTTTTAATCGCAATGTTAAATGACATTCAAAATATTCTCCATATAACGAAGTGGTTGTCTCCCTATAACGAATTTTTTCAGACCTTTATCTTTTCGAATTTTGTCATTTTTGAAGAAAGTTGCTAATTTCTGTGCAAAAAATCGCTCACATGTGCCTGTTTCTGGAACCACTCGCAATGTTCATTCCAGCGATACACACATAACAGTAGAATAATGTGGAGGGTTGGAGTAGAATAATGTGGAGTTGTGGGGACCTGGGTTTCTACAGAGGGAGCAACATTTCTACGGGTCAAGATTCCAAGAATCGGGGTGGAAACAGCAAATGCATGTGACAATATGCATTTTATGTTTATCCATACTAGTACATATTATTCTCTAAATTGATGAATTGTCTTCACTTTTGAGCATTTTATTTAAACAATAAAAAGTAGCATAATTTTAACAAATTTATAATAAATAATACTTCATTTTTAATTGAAAGTCATAATTAAATATTTTTGAACTTATCGCACATACTAAAAGATTTGTTACATTTACTTAAATAACTGCAAAAATCTCTAATCTCCTTATAACGAAATTTTCTCTATAGCGAATTTTTCAACTGGAACCAAGCAATTTCGTTATAGGGAAATTCCACTGTATTTTAAAATACACATGCGCTTTGTTTGAAATTGAACTGTTTTGCTTAGAACATATATATTTCTATGTTATATGCGGATTATTCTCAATAAGGGAAAAAATTCATTTATTTAAGTAATGTATAAAATGAATATAATAGAATGTATAAATAATTTAAAGATATGTATATGGAGCTGGCTGTTTTCACTTTTTCTTTTGTAGCAGTGGGAGGTTGCTGTGTCAGAAATAAATAAAAAAACTAAAGGTGTTCGAAATTGTGTTATGCATCTTTCACGGATTTCTCCTGCTCTGAGAATATTTCGAAATTTATTTTCTCCGTTTGCTGTTTTTGTCTGTTCTTATTTTTAGGCACTTGCAGACGAATTTTTTTGATTGAGTTTTCTAACTTAAGCGGAAAATATTTGCTTTTTTCCGCAAAAACTTTCGAAATCCTTTGGTTGAAAACATTTACCTTCTGCGTAAATAAATCTCTGCTTTTTTTTTTTTTTGGCAGATAGTGGAATGCTTACTTTGACCTCAACATTTAATGTTTCTTCTAAGAAATTACCTTTTCTTCAACTTTAAACTATGTGATATTTTCTTTCATTGGAGCATTTCTTTGGAATTTTTTCAAAATAAATAAATAAAATAAAAGTACCTTTGATTTTCATTTGTAGAACTTCATTATTTTTTTATGAAGTTTTATTCAGTCTTTCATCTCTGAAAATTCTAATTCTATCTGCATGTATATTCATAATTATTTTTCTTATTAAATTGCGCCCGAACTATTTAGCAGGAACAGCAACTACAAAAAAAAAAAACCCTTTTGGTAGTTACTACTACATTGGTTTCCAAAAATGAAGGAAAGAAATCAGTAAAAGGGCGATAACACCGCCAAAAATAAGTAAATTTCCGTATAAATTACGCAGTATACATAAAAAGTAATGCTGCATCACAATATGATATGCAAATATGTGGAGCCGCTATCGTTTAGCGTCATTGGACACATGGCCGACAACAGGCTTTAAATTTATCTGCAGTTCCTGCAAGCAGAAACTTGTTGTGGAATTTATAAATAGCCATATTTTAGATCGGAGAACTCAATATTATTCATTAGGAGAATTACGATGGCATGCCATTTGGAGGAATAGAAGCAGGCCAGAATCAATCCTGTGTAGCAAGATTATTGAATGTGAGTTCTTTCGTAATTCACACATTTATTCGAATGTGGACTGCATTTCTAAGAACAGAATAACTTTGTAGAAGATACAGCCGAGGAAGACCTAGAGATACAAGTGCCGCAGTCGACCGCTATTTGCAGCTAACTGCAAGAAGGCATAAAAACGCTGCACTAACCGACCTCAGTTCTTCGCTTGTAGCAGCCACTTGAAGGCTGGTATTCAGATCGACTGTGTGCAGAGGTTCTACACGAAAAAAGGTTGTATGCAAGACTTCCAGCTGTGTGTGTACCCCTCACAACACGGCAATGAAACGTTTAATTGGGCACGCATGTCAGTGGCGTAGCGAGGAT
>BGPR01013655.1:0-41174 GCA_013235015.1 Araneus ventricosus | reverse complement strand
ATAGAAGTTAGTATATCCACTAGAATTAGACTCATTCAGAGAGTTAATTCTGTTAATCAAACTAATTTTAACTAATATTTGGTTTGATCATCAGTTTCAAGCTAGCTCTTCCATGCTATGCTTATTTATAAGAAAAAAAGATCAACTTTGGATAAAAAATAAGGAACTTTCAGTTGATACACTCCAGCTCAAATAATAAGCTACAAAGGCAAAACTCGGAATAAAACAAAAATTATTTAATGTATATGCGTGAAAGTGGTACACGAGGTAGGTGTGGCATTACTAAACCACATATCAAACAATAAAGCAAAGACAAATAAAAACACATATATTACGACCGTCGCGGCGCGACAGCCCAAATTGGTAGGCAGAATGTGCAATGGGAACCACACGCTAATAACTGGTATGATACTGTTACAAACATGGAAAGCCGCTTCCCAGCAATACGAGTCTTATGGTTGGGAAGAGAGTTTTACAAGGTTAAGCATGGAGTGACCTCAGCGACAGTTATGGCACCCTGACCTTGGCGACAAATAGATGATTCTCGAAAAAGCAACCCTTTTCTCGATATTTCTACTAGGAAAGGGAATACTCGAGAAAACACCATGTGACGTCACGGCCTGTCGGAGAGAATATTTAAGGACGGCACTTAGATCAGAGGGGCGTCTTTGATCGACTGGTTACTTCGCTTTGAAGCGCGAACGTCTTCGGAGTTCTATCCGCTGTGTGAGCTAATCAGCTGGCGAGCTGAGCTGTTATTGTCGTTACTAGTTATTTGCTGACTGTTTGTGTTGTTAGATATCAAAGTGCTGAACTGTCATTACCTGTGAATTGTTGTCTATTTACATTGGTAATCTGTGCAAGGACTATTGTTTCCTGTACCTGTGCTACGTGTTTTCCTGCATATTTGTAAATAAACCTTCATTCTCCATTATCCTGCTTGTTGGACTGTCTACATCATACACCACAGAGAGACCTTTTGCAACAATACCCTCTAGCTGAAATGCAATAGTGTCGTTGATCGCGTGTTGTGGCAGTAATGCCCATTCCTGTAGTAAGGCTTGTTGGAGCTCGTGGAGGGTGCCTGGCGGCACACTGCGACCTGCCATTCGTCTTCCCAACATGCCCCACACATGCTCTATGGGATTCAGGTCCGGTGATCTAGCAGGCCACGCCATCTGTGGAATGGTTTCACTCTCCAGATAACTCCGCACCAATCGTGCTCTGTGCGGACGAGCGTTATCGTCCATAAATATCTCGTCGGCATCCATTGCAGCGATAAAAGGCCGCATAAGATGGTGTAGGATTTCGTCGCGATATCAGACAGCTATGAGGAACCCCAGCGAACATCCAGAGGTCGGTTAGGCCGTTCGTTGCTATCCCTGCCCAGACAAGTAACCCGCCACCACTGTAATGGTCTCTTTCGACGATGTTTGGCGCCTGATAGCGTTTCCCTGTCTCTCGCCATATCATTGCCCTTCGGGAATCGTTCTGGATGTTAAATCGAGACTCATCCGTAAAGAGTACGTGGCCCCACTGCTCAACTGCGATGTTCACGGGCCCGATGCAACCGCGCTCTGACGTGCGCTGGGGGACAAAGGCACACAAACAACAGGTCGTCGTGGGAACAGTCCTCCTTCATGCAGTCGTGCTACACAGTTTTGCTGGATATGGGCCTTCCTGCAGTAGTGAGAGCTGCGACGCCAGCTGTCGCGCTGCTTGTGTCCTCCGGCGTTTGACACATTGCAACAGGTAGCGATCGTCTGCCGTTGTGGTGATTCTCCGGCGTCCAGACCCACGTCTTCTACTGGCGTTTTGATCCCTTTGGCAATGCTTCCACAGCCTATGGATGACACTACGATGCACATTCAGCTCTCTGGCAACAGCAGGTTGTCTTGCACCAGCTTGCAACATGCCGACAGCCCTCCAACGCATCTCATCGTGCAAATGGTTTCTTCTACTCATGCTTTGCGCTTTGGCTATCTCGGATTCCTCGGAACTATCGCTGCTTGCGAACTGAAGCATAGGCCCGGCAAGCCCCTTTTTAATGCGTTGCGGTGTAACCGCGGGATTGCGTTGTATGCTAATTTTGGTTGCCTATTTGCATTCGGCGATGCAACCTCTACCTCATATGTAAATTGTGTGTTCTAACTCACCGTTTTGCATGTGTACCGCGTCTTTTCGTGTTTGTTGCTAATTTTTTGAGCAGCAGTGTATTGTCAGATTGCAAATTTTGTAATAATCGTTTGCCTAATTCATTGAAAATATTTAAACTTGCTTTTTACTTCTGTCTTTTGTCTGTACTTTTGTTTATAATACATATCCTCTTTTTTTTGATAATTCACTGTCAAGTTAAATGTAGCTGTTTTTACTGTGTATTAGATTAGAGTTTGTGTCTTTTTGACATCAGTACTAAACTTTTGAATTTCCGCTCATATCTTTATTTATCTCGAGGTTGTATTGAATGCATATCAGTATTTAATTGCTGTCACTTCCCAAAAAGATTTCATTCGTTAATTTAAAAACTAGCTGTGTGGCCCGGCGTTGCACGGGCTATCACGAATAATAGGATATTCCCGGGCGGAGAGGAGTGAGATCACGTGAGACTGGGATCCATGTATTTTCATATGCCCCTCCTCCGTTTTTCTCTACAATCAACAAATATTGTCACTTACTTTCCCTAACAAACGTTACGAATTTAAACACTTTAATACAAAAAAAGAAAGAAAAAAAGCATGAAAACGATTTTTTTCCATCTTATATATTAAAATCCGAAGGTAAACAGACGTATGTATGTATGTCCTTCTATCTTGTCACGAACCACTGGATCCTGAAACTACCCGCAAGTACCAAAAGATGGAAAATAATCCAAGGAATCCATTTCGACTATTTAAATTCCGAAATTGTAATTAGTTAAAAATATATTAATTAAAAACTTAATATTGATTGATTCCCCGTGGTGCCATCTATCGAGTCGATCGAGAACTTTGGCATCCAATGTTCTTGCATTTTTTTTTTTGTTTGTTTATTGACAACTTTGAATCCGAAGTTCTTGGAATTTTTTGTTTATTTATTTAACGAAACCTGGTTTTAATTTGTATAAGAAGGTTTTTTTTTTATTTAGCAAACTTTTTTTTGAAATTATAAACAACGAAAACAAAATAAAATAATTTTCTGGTAAATCATGAATATCGGTCAGTTACGTGCCGCAATCTAGTGAGCAAATAAAATATAATTTCAGTTATTCGTTTTACGTTATTCGACAAAAATCAAGGAAAAAATAATTAGAAGCTCAAAAGAAAAATAAATTTCAAAAGCTACTGGTTTTTAAGTTAAATTCAGGGATAAACAAATATGAAACAAGAATATCAATTAAACTCAAATTGTATTCAAAATTCGTTTATTTGCAAATAAATTTAAATTTTAATAAAACAAAACAAAATGTGAAATTTGTTTGTTTGTAATGAAGCAGGCAATTTAATCCCCGGTGAAGTTCCCTTCTAACAACATACTGAAACTTTGATAATTTACTACAATTTAAGTGTGAATGGCAGAATTTCAGGTTTTACACCAAACAATGCAACTACATTCATCAAATCGAAAATATCCTATTATCCGAGATGGCACGTGCATCGCCGGGCCACGCAGCTAGTTGTTAATAAATCCAAACACAGAAGCTCTTTCAAAAAGAAATACCAACTTTCGTTAAATAAATTTTTTAAAAATGCAACACCGGATGCGAAAACTAATAATGGGGGGAAAAAATCAGCCGTGAATGTATTCACCATGCTGCCAATAGATGGCAGCACGTCAATTGATTCATTTTGACGTTTTTAATTAATATCTTTTTAACTAATTATAATTTCTGAATTTAAATGGTCGAAAATGGATTCCTTGGATTATTTTCCATTTTTTGGTACATACGGCTAGTTTCAGAATTCAGTGTTTCGTGAGAAGATAGAAGGACATAGATACACATGTTTGTTTACTTTCGAATTTTAATAGGATAGATTTTAATTTCAACAATTTAGTTATGTATATAAAAAATGAATTTGCTTTGTTTTGTTTCTTACTCAGCTGACTGGCCTGTTTAATTAATTTAAATAATAAGTTTATTATATTTGTAATTATATTAACAATTATAATAATTTATAATTGTAATATTATATTAAATGTTAATTTAAATAATAAGTTTAATTAATGTTTATAAATTAATTAACAGCCTGTTTAATTAATATTGCATGCATAAAAATTTCGGTGCATCTAAATTAGATGGACGGCACTTGTTGCCAAGCAAAAATGTTGGCATGAAATGTACTTTTATTTTAGCCCTATAGCCACCAAAACGTGTGCATGTGCCCCGAAAGCAGTGACGCAAAAGTATGCCACGGCATTGGTGACAATTTGCATATTCCACAGCATAAAGTTGCATTTAATGATAAATAGTCATTATTAATAACTAGAAAATCACCCGTCATGGTATGACGGATGCAAATTGCCTCTTCATTCGAGAGATTTCCCGCCAAATTTGGCGTGTTTAAATAGATATACAGTGACCTCTCACTTATACGAGCTCTCTTTTATGCGCGTTTTTCACTTACGCGCGTTTTTTCCGCGGTCCCGGCCAGGGATATAGGAACACAATGATAAGTCTTATTCATTTATGCGCCGGACTGAAAAAGCACCTCTCACTTATGAGCTGTCGCAAAAATTTTTTTAGTTCAAAAAGTTTTTTTAAAGCCCTTTTTGTTCTGCTTCTAAGAATGCTTCCCTCGCCCTTCCTCTATTCTTCAGATTCCAGGAACACATTCCTCTAACTTATACACAGGGGTGTACGAGGGGGTTCTTGTGATTGACGTCAGTAAAAGTCGCGGCTAGACTTAAGTTTAATGTGCGTTCGCCAAAGTTGAATTTTTTTCTGGCGATTTCTCGCCAAATGTGGTGCACGTTAGTTATTTTATTGCAACCCTTTAAGGTATCCGACTGCTTTAAAATCGTCGTTTTTGATGAAATTATCAAAAAAGATTTTATGACTTAATTTTGTAGCCTGTTTAACCAGCTTCCTAAAATTGTCTCACTTTTTACTCTGCATGAATTACAAATGGAGTTACAGCTGTTTTATTACCGAACTGAAAGCATTATTTTATGTTGCACGAAAACTTTAAATGCGTTTTCTGAGAAATGATATTTTTGAGGAAAACTGTCGACCGTAACAATGATTTCTCAAAATGTTATTCAAATATTGATACGAAATTTTCTGAGATTCCTTTCTATACTATGCTTGATGTTTTTCTCTAAAAACTAAGGTCAATTTTAAAAATCAAGTATTATTTTTAAGTCCTTAAATATAAACGAAAAGCATTTTTTATGAAAAATTATCAGTTCAGTAACTATGTTCAGCTATATCTCAAAACTATTTTGAAGCACAAGAAATATTTTAGAGCATAACACAGATAACTGTCATAAAAATGTACTCCTACAAGGACTTATGTATATTTAGAATATGAATTTGTCTATGGCTGTCAGCGTAAGGCAAATATTTTAGTAATTTTTCTTCAAATTTCTCAGTTTTTTTTTAAAGTATTATTTTGAAAGACTAATTTTACAATATTTTCATAGTTTTAAAACACATGCAGTTGAAAAATAACATTAAAAAATATATATAAGGTATTTTTTTAAAAAAATGTCTCCGAACACAGTCGGATACCTTAATGAAAATGCCGACGCCAAGGTTGAAATTTTTTTGGCGATTTCTCCCATAATGTGGTAATCCTAATTTTTCATTTTAACCCTTAAAGGATACCAAATTTGAATTAGCTAACGATTCTCCTTCGATAATTTGAATATTCTGCGGTTAAAAGAAATTCCGTTAACAGTTCGATTTTCTCTTTGCTCGAAGTCCGTTGACTCCGACAGTTGTCTGATTTTCTCCTTGCGCTCGTGTTTTAATGGTTGCCTTCATCAGTCTTTTTATTCCATTTGATTTTACTGCAGGTTTTTTCTAAAATCCGTTGTCTTCTCGCGGTGATGGAGCTGCATGAATTTCTTAATCTTGATGATGGGTTTATTTGGTGCGGTAGAAAGTACGGTCAGAATACCCATTATGTTAAAAGATCTGTGCGAAAGGGTAGTTGGTTTGAATGTAGTAACCTTCGAGGAATCTCTGTTTTATACCAGCCACAAACCCGAGATTCGCGAAAATAAGGTACGTTCTTATTTTGCTTAAATTTCGATATCTTCACCTTCATTTTGTGTCCGTTTTATCCTGATTTTCGCTTATTTTGAGAATTTTCTGTTTTAACTTTTTTGCACTTTCAGTCACTTCGTGCACCATTTTAAATCAGTTACCCTAATTTTCCATTTTTAATTAATATTACCTTTCATATTTTTCAGTAAGAATTCTTGTGAAATGTTTCTTATTCGTTTCGAATTCCGTTTTTTAATTTTATCGTATACTTTTTTACATGGCTCTTTTCCTCTGTTTTTCTCCCTCTTGCTGCCTAGTTTGGCGCTTTTTTCCAAATCTCGTAGTCATCCAAGATGGCGGACTTTTGGCGAGTGTTTCATAGTTGGCGTGATTTTTGTCAACTTGGCGGGAAACCGCACATCAAACTTAAGTCTTACCAAAGTCGCATTTATACAGCAGCCAATTAGAGAGGTTCGCTAACGAAAGAACCATCTATGGAGTTTTGGTTATGGTTAGATGGTTACGTTTTAAAATGGCGAAAAGAACGAAACTGTCGCTTTCGTTTAAAATGGATGTTATTAAAAAATTCGAAGAAAATCCTTGCACCTCGAAAAAAGTTTTAGCAGAGCATTTTAATGCCCCAGAATCGACATTGTTACGGCCTTACCCAGCCTAACTTACCATAATAGTTGTTACGCCCTCTATCGGCCTTTTCTGTGTGTGTATCTTGAGTTTCCAGTATCTTTATCAGTGTGAATTTGACTGTGATCAGCGCGCGTCGTGTGAGGCTCGCTTGAGCCATTGAGTTTGCGTTAGTCACAGAGATTTATGTTTAGCAATAAAAACCAGTTACAGTCCATTGCCTCGTCTTTTGAGTTTTGGTTAGAAATGACCACGTCCCCTTATCACCAGGGTGCGTAGCGTCATGAAAAGTGCTAAAATTTGAAAATCATTTTTAAGCACCTTAAAAGTGCTTAATTTTGAAAAAAGGTCCTTAAAAAGTGCTCAATTTTCTCGAGAAGTGCAAAGAAAACAAGTCTTCTTTTTGTTTTCTCAGACGTTGAATACGATAAATCAAAAGTATAGTCATAAAGCCTCGTCTCGAGGATGTATTAAGAATGAAAACCGACGAAAAGGAAGAATTCTGGGAAGGAATCCAGGGTGAGATAGATCCAGGGGTGTCAACGCATGTTAAGATCATGCTTATAGTCCAGTCTACGAAGAAACAAAATGAGGTTGAAAAAAACATTAAATCATATAATTTTGAAAATTGGTACACATATTCGTGAGAGGCTCCTGATAAACTTACTAAAAGTCCCCTGAAGTCGGGGAGCTTTCGTCTCCGTCTTGAATTTCATCCCCCTTTTTTTAGTTTTTCTTGAATATCTCGAAAATTATTCATTTTTCAAATTGCAATTGATTTAACATATTTTGAGACCCATTTTCTCGGAAACTATTGAAGATAGAACAAAAATAAAAGCATGTATTTGTATGGAATTTTACGCTTTTAATTTGCTGCATCAATTGTAATTTGATAACTGAATAGTTTTTGAGATACTCGAGAAAAAACTGAAAAAGGGGGATGAAATCCAAGATGGCGGCACGAGCTCCCCTTCAAGACCTGGTACTTTTAGTTCCTCAGGAGCCCCTCACAAACATGTGTACCAGTTTTCAAAACTATATGATTAATGTTTTTTCAAACCCTTCGGTGACTGGAATATTAATGACATTTTCCCCAGCGCCCTCTTTCTTCAACAATGGGCACCGCCATATATTGAAATACTGGAATGGTTATCCCGATGGGGCAAATTAACTGGTAATTTGTTAATTTTAAGAAATGTTGAGGAAGGTCACAGATTTTTATTGTTAACTTTATAAAAGTTGACTTAATTTTTGGTAATGACAGTTTGCATTATCATTTTTATTCTTTTGTCAAACCAAAAAGACATCCTTTATTTTACAATAGAAGACGTTGTGCAAATACAGAAATAAATATTAAAATTTAAAAAATTACATATTTGAAATTAACAAATATATTATTTTAAACTTTTCAACAAAAATTATGCAGTATTATAAAACATCCTATGCTTAGAAGATATGTGGGTCTAAGTGTGCATGCATGTAAAAAGGTGCTTAATTTTTTTGGTAGGGTGCTTAAAAAGTCCTTAAAAGTGCTTACTTTTTGCAGCAATTTCTCACTACGCACCCTGATCACACTCCGTAACAGACATTGAGAGCGATTTTAAAAATTCGGGAACATTTCCATTTTCTTTGTGTTCTTAAAAAATATTTAACGGAAGTTATACACTTATTTGCATTTTGAAACATCTTATTTACATTTTTCAGTAGTATATGCATAGTATTAATTAACAATACATATGCACTGTATTGATGTTTCATTTTGAAGCTCCCCTTTGTGGTTTTTCACTTATGCGCGTTTTTCTCGCTGTCCCCTACGCCCGCGCGTAAGTGAGAGATCACTGTATTAACAATTATCAACAGTTTCCAGATTATTAGAGGTTTAAGAGAGGAACTTTCAAACGCAAAGTTCAGAACAAGAACGTCTAGACATGCGTCTGCTCTGTGTGAGCAGGACCGGTAAAATGAAAATCATAGAGAAAGTTATAGAGGGCGACACGATACGTTCAAACCGGAAGCGGAAGGTGCTAACAATAATATTAACATTTATACAGGGTGTATACACTTATCGTGGTCTAGTTGCTAATTTCTAATTTCGTGCAGCAACTACGAGTGAAACCACATACGGGAAATCGACAGCAAGCTCTGCTATAACTTCCACACCTCGTACTCGTGCCAGACGCCATGTCCATTTTCCAAAACGATTTAAAGAATATATTCTCACTTTTTAACAATTTTTTTCCAGGAAGAGGGGTGTGGCAACCACCACTGAACATTTTAGCTAAAAGTTTGTGAACTGCAGAATGGCAACTCCTGTAAAAATTCCAATTCTTGTTTATAGTTGTATCGCATCGCACTATCGACGTTTGCTATTCGTTATTATCGTTATGTTAAAGTCTATTTTTGTAAAGACATTGTTGTCAATCTAACGACACGTTTTCGCTACAACTAGAACGCATTCCAAACGCTAAAACCGTAAGAGATAGACGCATTGTTCCAATTGGGAAAATGCTTTAAATGAAGGGAAGCGTTATATTTTATGTTTTTTGAGTCTATAAATATATTTCTGAAAAAGGTACGAATTCTAATTTTGTATACGGTCCCCCGGTGCTATCAGCCATATTTAGTAAAGTATTTTTCACTCACTAGCATTTTAAACAAAAAAGTTCCACTTTTCTGCGACTAAAACTGACCGAGTTATGGAGCTTTGAATATCGCTGACTTAGACCACTTTAGACCGTTTCAATAGTCGCCTTGAAGACGATCCACCAATCAATGTGCAGCACTTGCTCGACAAGGCCGCTGAATGGTTTAAAATTATGAAATTAAATGTTCCATAGCTCGGTCAGCAGAAGAGTAGAATTTTTTTTTTTGTTTAAAATGTTAGTGCTCGGAGAATATTTTACTAAATATGACTGATAGGACTGGGGTGACTGCATAAAAAATTAGAATTCGTAACTTTTTCAGAAATTTATTTATGGACTCAAAAAACATAAATTATAATGTTTCCCTTCATTTAAAGCATTTTTTCAATTGGAACTACAGTCGGGCCTCTATTTAACGAACCTCTATTTTGCGAATTTCTCTATTTTGCGAACTTTTTCTTGGAACCAAGAACATTTTGCTAATTTCTTCGTAAAATAAACTCCAAATAGCGAAGTGCATTCTCTATTTTACGAACTTTTTCTTGTGATCCAATATTTTTTTCTCCCTATTCCTCAAAATATTTCTAAACATTTCAAACTTATTCTTTCCTTTAACACATTTTATGGTGATCAATGACCTTGAAGCTGGAAAATGTCACAGCGAAAGTGCTTGAGCATCAAAGAAAAAAGTTAATTCTTCATGAGGTGGATAAAGGCGTGAAAAGAAGGATATTGCTTTAAAATTTGGTATTCCACCAAACAGCTTATCAACCATAATAAAAAATCGTGATAAGATACAAAATTATGATTCATCGAATTCTTGTTCAAAACGTTTAAAAGCATGTGTCTATGAAGATGTAGATGAGGCAGTTTTGACGTGGACAGTGTGGAAAATAAAAACAACACAGCGATGAATTGCGATGAAGACGAAGATGATGAAGACGGAAATTATCATGATGCAGAAATCAACAAACCTTCGTATGATGAAATGCTAAAATTCATTCATTTTAATATAAAATTATTTTTTTAGTTGAAAATACAGTGTATTCCCGGACAACGTGTTGTTTTATTCTTGTTTTCCTTGCAGATTTCTTTTTGATGGGTAAAATATATAAAACAAATAGATATTAACTTACAAAATAAAGGTGTGATTAATTACTTTTTTTAATAATATTTAGTGTTTATGAATTTAAAATCTGTTTTGTGTAGTTTAAAGTATTTTAAAATGTGAATCTCTATTGAACGAATTTTCCATATAACGAACTTTTTTTCGGGATTTAGCGACTTCGTTATATAGAGGTCCGACTGCATATGCCTATCCCTAACGGTTTAGAAATTAGCTATTGGATTGTGATAAGTCTGGACACCCTGTATAAATCAATAAAATATAACTAGGTATAAATAATTAGTGATAATTGCTGAAAAAATATTAAATATTAATGGGCATATATTTCTTTGACTTTTAATCGTGGCCTTTCATTTCAGAAGGAACATGACCCCACATTCTTAGAAAGCCTCCAAAACTGTTGCAGGGAGTGGTATAACGAACGCGACAAATTGCTGCGCGGCCCCTCCTTAACATCTGTGGGCACCGCCGCTGCAGGAATGCGGAGGTGGACTGCTTATGTGTCCTTCATTACTGAACTGTATCTTCATTCAAAAAACCAGCATTGCCAAATGGCTCAACCCACCAACAGTGGAAATCTCACGGTCCAGTTGCTTGGTCCACACCCTAACTCGCCATTGGCCCACTTGGCCCTCACTCTACAGACGCTGCTCTATGAGTGTGCAAATACGATATTGAAACCGCCATCATGGAACTGTGAGGGGGAGGTGAGTCCTTTTGAAGAATCATAATTGCTTAGCTCTGTTACAGCCTGCGATTCTGGAGTCTTCAATCGTCCTATTGTGTAAACGCATATAGAACGTGGGTGGTACAGTGAAACCTCTCCACAGCGGTCATTCTCCGTTCCAAGGGAAATTGACCATTTAGAAGGGTGGACACACTCTCTCTCTCTCTCTGTATATATAGTTAGTTAAGTATTTCAATTAATCAAAACATGTGTTATATTTTCAAAATATACAAATATTAATCTAAAAATTAAAATCAAATTACCTTATCAATAATCATACAAATGAAATACAAAGGATAATTCGATTAAAGACTATTACATTATGAAAAAAGGCAACATAGAATTGAAATTCCCAACAATCAAATGCCTATCAGCCTTGGGAACTGATATGTCGCATTAAGTCTAGAGTGTGTGGCGCCAACCCTCTACGAAAGCTAATTGTTGGAAAAACGAAAAAATAGAGGAATAAAATATATACATATAATAGTAATTCACTTCATAGGTAGATGGCCTACCTTATGATTTTACTTGGATGGAGAATTTACAGTACCGCGCAGCACATTTTACCGGAAAAGTCGACTACTAGCGCCGCTGCGGCCAGTTCAGTAAAAAGTGGACCTTGATTCAACGCGCGGGACATTATAATGAACATTATATGGAACAAAAAATTTAATCAAAAGCATTTGCACCGCAATTGTATCGGACAGTGATATTTTTGACAAAAATTTCATTAGTTATTTTTTTATCATGATAATATGACATTTTGGAAATGTCAGTTGGTTCTGAGTTGGAAAAAATATTTTTTTATTGCTGCTGTTTTATGACGAAATATTTTATTTATTAACTTAGGGGCTGCCATAAATGATGTCACACTTTTTTTCAATAACCCCCCCTTTGACACAAACTGTCACCATACCCCCTCTCCCCCTTGTCACATGTCACGCTATATTCCATAAACATATACTTGCAGTTCAGAAACAAAGCACTACATTATAGACCATATTTCAAATTTTATTTTTAAACTTTAACTACGTGTTTTAATGACATTTGTGAGCAGGGGAGGTTTTCTTCTAATGGTGAAGAATTTCTGCTGCTACCAATATTCTCAGAACCTACCCTGAATGCCTTTTTCGAAAAGAAAGGAATATAAGTGAAAAAAAAATCACATGAAAGTTGTTTTAGCCCCGATTTAAAAAATACCTTCAAATTCTGGTAATTTCAAAATAACTTCAAAATTTAATCTGCTGATTTTAAATGTTTTTATTTTAACCAAAATGTATGACGTCACTCTTCTTGTTACCCCTCCCCCCACTTGTCACAATTTCACGAACCCCCCTCCAAGCAAGACATCATTTGTGGATAGCCCCTTATGAGGTATGTGTTCTCATTCATTTTCTTTCTTCCAGGTTGCAATCCTCAGAAAGATGCTGAGTTCTGTCGGCCAGCAGCTCGAAGCTGACTGTTCCCAAAGGATGGAGCAACTGGTGTTAAACTTGCGCGATGCATTCATTTATCCGTCCATAAATGCGCAAATACGTAAAACCCTTCTGGAGTTGATCGAGCTTCATGCGAGCGGCTGGCAGCAGGATCTGCCGCAGAAACTGTATTACTTCCCCTACACGCAGCTTTAATCCCGCCTCACGGCAAGAGTCGATGCCTTCTCTCTCTTTTTTTGGTTCCTCCCATTTTTGGCTGCTCTTGCTCCGAATTTTTTGTGTCACAAAATGTTTAAAGAAGCCCGTCTTGTTTTGAAGGATAAATTCCTGACACTTTTTGAAGAGTTGTTGGTTTTGGGAATTTCTCGGAAAGTGTTAAAAATTAAAAACTCGAGTAATTTTGGATGCTGGGATTATACCAGTTTGGATGACATAATTTTATTGGATTTAAAAGTTGATCAAATTTGCTGTTGTTCAGTTGTTAAAAGTGCACAGCGGTGCGATATTTTGAAATTAGTTCTATTATTGTATAAAATTACTGTGACAACTACTGTGTGTGTGATATTCATTCAAAATGATTCAACATTGTAAGAAGCACAATATGAACTGGAGTTTTGTTTAGCTATATTAACGTCCCGTTTTGAAGCAACACGAGGTCTGTTTTGGGACGGACCTCGTAATTTTGAACCACGGTCAGATGACGAGGACGACACCTCAGCTGGCACCCCCTCTCCAAACTTCCACACCACACCAACGGGAGGACGTTTGCCCACTACGTATGATTTAGCTTGCAGCAGGCCCCATACACGACGGATCTTCAGTGGAACCTTTCGGCCCCTAAGCCGAGGACCTTACCACAAGGACACCGCGGCCTTAATATGAACTTGAATGAATTATTCTAAAGAATAACTTTCTGAAACAAAGATGAATGCTTAATCGTAGAATTTTTTGAAGCTTACAGCGAATAACAATATTCATCTGAGTATATTTCCTGTACAATTAGTACTAGTGTAAATATTTAAACGGGTACTTTACAGTACATTCTAATCAATGTGAAAATTCTTTGCTTTGCCACTTTGTTTGCAGATTTCCTTTCTGAGTTACAGCATAGCCTCATATTTTTAAATAGAAATTTGATGGTATGCAGAACCGATACATGTGTGGTTTTAGTTTGTGACATTTCAATTGTTTTATTTTGTTACCCACAAAAGACAAATTTATTTTCAAGTTGATTAGATTGAAGAGCAGTAGCGGACTGGCGAGGTTCCCAGCTTGCCCGATGGCAAGTGGGCCCCCTTAAACAGAAAGCAATTTGGGCCCCCAGGAAGTGTGGAAGAGACAAAAAGAACTCTTTCTCTATAGTAAGCTTTTCTAAAGCAAATGAATAAAATATCCCTGTACTCAAGGTCCATGTTTCGGCGCTCCACAACCGTCGTTTGGGATTTATTACCGTCGTAATTCGACCAGCCGAACAGCGAGTGGTCGAATACAGACCCAGAACGAATACACAATTGTAACTGCCCGTAACTGTACTGAGGTCTCTGTCCACTTCCTTTGACCTTCCGATCATTTACAAATGTTTCTCCAGCAGCCATCCTACAAACCCTAGGGCCATTGGAACAGGGTACCTCTTCTGTGCAAACTCGAGCCTCTTCTCGTAATACTCATTAAGATTTTTTGTTGGTTTCGGAAGCCCCTGAAAAACGGAAGGAATTGCATCCCTTTTGGCAGAAAGGGTGTGGCTTTGATTTATTTAGTGCCATGCCGTCCGGCCTACCCGCAAGGGTGTAAGGCCCTGAGCGGGCCGGCAGGGAAGGAAAAATCATGACACTAGAGAGAAGCGCACCTTCATCCCAAGCGGGCACGAGGGGCACACGAAAAGCAAGCAAATAAATATTTAAAGATTGCACCCTAACAAGGGTGGAACCCAATCACAGAGTCAGTATAAAATACAGGAATATGACAAATACAACTGCTCTCCCATCCCCGTCTAGACTAGAATCAATACAATTTCAACAGAATAAAAGACCTAAAACATTATAAACATTAAAATGTACCGGTTGCTTTTTTCTTTCTTTTTTGTAGTTTCATTTTACTGTCATAAATCTGACAGACAAGGGAACTCGCCTGTAGAAAAAGGTTTTTTTGGGCTAAATTTTGGACTAGGGTACCAAATGATACCTATGAAAAAACGACACTCACGCTTTTCTTTATGCGTTTGGGGGGGGGGGGGAGTTTGCGTTTAGAAGATTAAAGGGGCTTCAGTCTTATTGGTCTGTCTTTCATGGAAAATAATTGGTGAGAAAAGTGTTATTTCTGTTTTTAGTCGGAAGACAGTAAAGACATACGTAGCGTATCTTGTAAAAGGAAAGAAAAAAAAATTTCAGAGGTAAACTGAAATTATCATTTCTCTATTTTTACATTGCTTTTGTAGTATTAAACACTAACCGCATTCGGCTACCAACCGACTCGTCCATTTTATTAATTGTCTTAATTTGATTATATTAACAAACTTTAAATTCGCCAACTTATTTCATTTTTGTTAAGTTGAAAGTATTAATTGCTACAAAAGACCAAGAAACAAATTAGTTGTGCAAAGAAAAAAAATTAAAAAACAGTAGATATGAAATGTATTAGCATTTGAAATAAATTTTGATAATTTTTTTTCATTCGTGTATAATGAAACTAATGACATAAGTATTTACATTCAACTATGAAAAAAGTCTAAAAAACACGAGATCCAATGAAGATGATTTTTTTTTAAATTTTACATAATTATAATCTATAATTTTTGTGCATTATTAAGCTTATTATAAAGTGAAAATTTAACCTAATCAT
The DNA here is from genome assembly GCA_013235015.1 of Araneus ventricosus. Classification (NCBI taxonomy): domain Eukaryota; kingdom Metazoa; phylum Arthropoda; class Arachnida; order Araneae; family Araneidae; genus Araneus; species Araneus ventricosus. The sequence continues at coordinate 25,576 of BGPR01013655.1, read as the reverse complement.
AACAAATAAATGAATTACATAATCTCCAGGAAGATTATCTTGCTTTAAGTGGAAAGATGAGCTTAAGATGGTCATTGCTAAAAGGTAAATTTATCAAAATGACATCGAAAATCTATCAAAAACTAAATTTATTTGAAGTAACGAAGAAAGAAAGAAAAAGACTGTACTTAGAGAAAAAAAAACTGGCGAAACAATGATAATGGGCTGCATTTTAATACAAAAGAAATTTTTAAATTATAAGAATGTATTTTGTGCAAATCTATAGTTTTGCTCGATCTTTATGAAATTTGAAACACATGCTCTTCTTAAAAAGATGAAAATAATGAAAACAATCAACTTTTTAAAGTCCCAAAGTAAATTAAAATTTCAGTAACTTAAAAATTAAGCAAGATTTTGACGGTTTTTTTTTTGCAATATTTTCAAAAAAACTGCCTAACAAAATGATTTCTGAATTACTTATAATTCAAAAATATCTTTCTAATGATGCCAGTTTAATTTCAAATTACTGAAATATTACCAGTACAAATTACTAAACTCTAAATCATCCAAAGAAATTTGTTTTAAAGGTTCCTGGCTCTTTCAACAGATCCCTACTAATGGGCAGCATTTCTCCTTCATACTTTGTCGCTAAAACGTATACGAAATATTTAATTTACCGAATTTAAAATCAAATAACTTCAATCATAATTTCGTTATTTTAAATGTAGAAAATTAAGGGGTGTTAAAAGGGATTTATTTGAAAGACGCGGAAAAATTAAATATATAATAAAATTTAATTAAATATACCCATATAGGAATTTTAGTTTGCAACAAAGTTGCAGCAGTCTTGCTAGTTTGACACGGCAAGACCGCAAGTTCGTAACGAGTTTGCAACAAGTTATCGCAAACGACGAAGTCACCATGCTTCGAACTTGCAGTAAACTTGTCATGCAAGTTCATTGGAAACTAGTAGAAAAAATAACTTCTCGTCAGGGGTATATTCATTACCCCCTGTATACAGGGTGTGGGTTGCCGTAATGGCATCAGGTACGGGGACATGGGGCGGTGTTCTGTATACAGGGTGTAATGGCATATTTCCCACCCCTTCTTCTAAGCCTTATCTACTAAGAGATCTCCGTTTTTCCAACTTTTTTTTATTGACGCGGAATAGGACGGTGGGGTTGCCTTCCCTCTTTTTCCATCCCTCTTCTTCTGACCGCACACTGGGTTATTTTTAATAGGAACTTACTTTCACAATTCGAGGGCATGTAGAAGAAGGCACGATTCGAACCCGCGATGAGAGGATTCGAAGACGGTTATGTTAACATTCCCCCTTTTTTTAAAAATTAGTTTAAAAAAAGAGTTTTTTAAAAGTTAAAATAACTCTTTTTTAAGAAGCAGCAAATATAAAATTATTCATTTACTCGTTGTAATTAAATAGGGTATTTTAATTTAAATCATAATCATGTATTTTATGTTAGAAGCATGATGTAATATATTTTAATATAAATCATGTATTTTATGTTAGAAGCATGATGTAATATATTTTAATATAAATCATGTATTTTATGTTAGAAGCATGATGTAATAATGCATTTGATTTTTCTAATTAGATATTTTAGTTTTTATAAAATTTAATTAGTTCAATTTTTATTATTTAAATTATTTTTTTGATTATTTAACATTAAGTTATATTATTTATCTGGGTATTTATTTACATAACAGTACATGCATTTTATATGAATAGAGTGAATTGAAAAATAAATGACCATTTTGGGTATTTACCCTTACAAATAAATACCCAAGTATTTTACCATCACTGATTATAGACTTTGTTGGGAATTATCTTCAATGAAAAAAGCTTTTAATTGTGTCGCTACTTTTGTTTCTTTTTCATCTGTCAAAATCCACTGATCTGCACAAAATTAAATTTTTTCAAGACTTAAATCTGAGCAACACAGAAAAGCATCTACACAGTCTTCCACTACGTGGATTTTACATTCCATCCTAGCAATATACCATTTTATTTTCTAGATTGAGCTTTTCAGAATCGCAGAAGTCGAAGCCTCTGAAAAATAAAATGCTCAAAATAAAAACACCGCGCAACGAAAGATTGAATCCTTGCTCCTCATTGGCTGAACTGTGGTTTCCGCGAGTGATTCTGTATAAGGCATTCTGATTGGTCAGAATAATGAAAATTTTATAACTTTTATTTCTCTGTAGAACATTGCATTATAAATTTTTTCATTTCATAATATTTTCTTTTGGTTAGTTTCAAAAGTTTATTCCCAACCTAATAATATTACTTGAACGATAGCGATGCATGTCCTGCTACCTATTTTCCAAAAATAGAAACTTCATCCATACATGTTGAGATTCTTGCTTACCTGTAACCGCCAAATTTGTTTACATCTGAAACACAGAAGTCGTCTGCTGCATTTGACCGGCATCGTAGCTATTGGAACTTTATTTGCCAATCCCTACTCGTTTTACTTCTTTCAAAAATGTTTTAACACTTTTTTTTAAAAAAAAAACTAGTTTTATTAGAATTAATTGCGCTTTCAATCTGCAACATTCTCGTACCGTATTAAAATATTTAAATTAACTTATCTATCCCTCAAAATGTCTCGCATTTTCCCAAGTTTCTGTAGGTTTAACTTCCTTAAAATGCAGAAATATAAAGCACCTATTAATGTATTGTTGTTTATGCATGCGAAGTCAAATTATTCCAATTTAGTGTGCCAAAGTAAACCTATTTCTGTAAGTTAAAGAATTATGATCTTAGTTTAATTTAATATGTAACTATTAACTTGCGAAGTACTTAAAGTTTATATATTTCAGGTACTGAACAAAAATAGAATTCAACATACTTTTGAATTTTCCTATTGCAAAACCAGAAGTGATAATTCAAGGTGATTTGAATTTCATATTATATAGCTTTATTTGAAAGTTCTAAATACAGTTCATTAGTTTTTGCTCATAATTTTGCTTATAAATTCAGCTTATGATAATTCTTTATAGTAAACTACTTTAAAAATTGTTAAAAATTCTCACTTTGCTAATTCACATATATTTTTAGTATTCGATATTTCCTCAGCTAAAAGAATGAAAGTATTTCTTGTATTTGACAGTCATTGTTATTACATATATAAATTCATATGCTTCCATTTAGATCTTTAAAAAGTATATCTTCACCTGCTGAATATGAGCAAGTAGCAGAAGAAACATTACAAAGTCTTAGTGATCGATTTGAGGAAGTGTTGGAAGATTCTAACCTTATTGATTGGGATGTAACTTACAGTGTAAGAACATAATCATTTGTTATTAGCTAATGATAAAGCACAGAATAATACATTTCTACTTTTATTCAAGACTTTCTAGAGGGATAATTCAGCTTATCAACTAAGGAACAAAAAAAATATTATGAGAGCAAGAATGCCTCGGTTAACCTGGAGTTTAGGGTGCATACTCACTTCGTTTCCCTTAAGCTCGCCATTTGTTTGTTACCAAGAGACATAGTGCCAGAACATTTGTTTTGGAAGCGAATTGAAGATTTTGGCATAGTTTGCGCATGCGCTGACAGTGATTTGTTTACTGGTCTACATGCCCTTAATTTTGCCTCATTTTCATTGGTCCACTGCCTGCTCTATTCGATTTCATTGGTTGGCGTATGAATTTGAATAATACTTCGTTTGGAATTCTTGATCATTTACCAAATGATTTTTTTCAATAACTGTTCACTTCTCTTATGCGGATTTTTGTTCATTTAATTTGCTGATTCTCTTTCTCTGTGCTGTTGATTATGGCTTCCAAATATTGAACAAGGAATGTTTTTTCTGGAAACAATGGTTCCTTTGCTACATTTCGTCTTCAGACGTCGTGTTTTTCATGTGTTCATGCTTTCCCTGTGTGTTTCGTTCCTCAATAAAAAAGCGAAGCTACGAGGGACCCGCTTTGCTGAAAGCAAAGCCTCTGATGTTTTCTAGGTTTAAAAAATTTGCCCGGTGCACACTTGCAATGCCTTCGGCATTGCATGCTTCACCTCTTGTTTTTAGATGCCGTAGGTATCGAATGTGCAGGAGACCTATAAAAAACTCACTGCGCATCCTAAACAGCGTTTGGTGATGGCAAAGAAAATTGGTGAGAAAAGAGTATGCGCCATAAACTCCAGGTTTACCTCCATAAAAATATCTGCCAAATTTTAAAGACAGGTAACTCTCATGAGCTATTCTTAGCACTGAATGTGGCTGTAACAGAATAGCACCAACATTAACGTTTGGCGACAATAGGGGCCCTGCTAACAGAAAAGTACCTTTTTTTTTTAAATCAGAAAAGATTGGGTTGGTATTCTAGAAGTTGGAAGACACGCAATTTCATCGCCAACTTGGCGGATTATGCATGTCTGTGCTTCCTTGGCAGCCATCTTGCTTTGGCAACATAGCACTTATCTATCCCTTTAAGGCCGGACATTTTTAACGAATTGTTTAAATGCCGACTACAACTTAAAAATGGACGATATCTGTCATCCAATGAGAAAAATAGATCTATAGAAATTCTAGAAACAAGAATATCATTTCTTCCGGCATTTATTGCATATAACTAACCAGGAACAGAAATATAAGCTAAAGCCTAACCCGCACGATCGTACGGGTTCGGTCTTAAAGGGTTAATAAGAGTGTGTTCCAACTTCTAGATTTCAACCAAAGGTTGATGTATTTATTTTTCTTTTTAAATTAAAAAAAAAGGGAAAAATAGAAATTGACATTAATAATATATAAGCAGCATTAATCAATAAATGTAATTCAAAGTAAAATTTTATAAATGAATGGAATTTATTTTAAAAGTTGAAATCTAGAGTGTTGTATATGTCGATCCAAACCAATATTTACAAGATTAAATAATTTTATTTAAATCAAATAACACTATAACATGTATAAATAGGTACCATTTTGTATTGTTTGGATATTATGTTGAAATATTCTCTCGTAACTTCTTATTTAATTTATTTTTTTAATTGGAAAAGATTTATGTATTTTAAAATCTTTCTTTCAATAGAATATTTATAGAAGAAGAATCCAAGAAAAAAAGAGAAAAGTTAACAGCAATCTATAACTAGCTAATGATACTATTCAAAGTAAAACTTAACATGTGAATTCTGCTTGTTTTAATTTTGGTTGTAGTCTAAAACACTAAATTTAGCTCATTTGCAGTATGACAACCCTAACATTCTGAAACATTTTTTAAAAATTTATATAAAATTAATAAAATATTATCTTATAAGGCTTGATTTCACATAACTGTGATGCTAAGAAACTGATAGCTTCTTGATTTTGTCACTGAACTGTAAGATTCAGTAAGCTGATCAGCTTAGCTAAGCTAAGAACAGTAAGATCCTGATTTCAGACTCATTTAGGAAATCAAAAATAAAGAGTAATGAGAATTGATTGACATGACATGATTGATCTTGGCATGACATTTTTCATTTTCAGTAAAAGTTAGTTCTGAAAAAAAATTCTTGTTTTCATAGCATTTCACTCTGGGATCATAACTTCAGATACAAACTCAATTTTTTAAAAACAATTTTCCTAAAAAAATCACTTACTGTTCATGTTTTCTTTCTTTTTTTAAAATATAATTTTCTTACAATTTTTTTTTATATATTTATAATGAGCATACTAATTTATATAGAGCTTGAATTTTTAAAAAAAATTTACTTTGTATGTCAAATATAAATATTTCATACTTTTTCAATATTTTTAATACTTTTCATAGTAGGCAACTTTTTTACAACTAGCAAATGCTTGGTTCTTTACATGTACTATAGTATAAAGCAAAACTTTTGAAAATATGTCATGATATTTTTGAAATAAATTTGAAAATTTATTTCATTCACCACCTAATAAAATTCTCATCTGAGTTCTTGTCTATATATATAAAATTTATTTTTATACGTCAGTGCAGTGGCGAATCCAGGATTTGGGTCCGGCGGGCCCGGCCGGGAGGTCATAAAAATTTTGTATCGTAGTGACGAATGTCAAACCTCGTAACTTATGTAAATCAAAACACTTTAACTTTACAGCCCGATAACCCCCTGGATTCGCCACTGCGTCAGTGGCAATATTATATGCCATCAAAATGAAATGTTTACCACTTACTTGCAACTCATCCATTGGAGATAAAGATCCTTGCAACTAAATCAAAACTTATTTTCTCTTTTTTCTGACTGTTTGATGATCTGATGCAAATATTGATTAACCACTTAATTGCTTCTTTTTTCAACACCCCCCCCCCCAAAAAAAAATAGAGCATACCTTCCTAAAAGAAGCTGCTTTGTAACAGTAACTACCTGAGACAGCTACCATCATTTCCTTGCACAATAGGTTCAATAGTGAATGTATTTTAAGAAATGTTATCACCTCCTTATCAGTCGCTATACAATCCCATGCACAAGTTCCAGATCACCGAGAGATTGTCAGGCATGCGATTCACAAGCATCATACAACTAAACAAGTAAGAAAAAAAAGTGGCAAATGACTGTAATGGCATTGCCTGTGTCATTTAAACCCAGGAAAATATGATCTGGCTACTTCTTGGCAATATAATAAACTAATTTAAGAAAAAAATATGACCAAAGCATGCAAACTCTTTGTCTTTATGCTATTATGTGCATAGGCATTGCAAAACTGTGGCATCCTAGCTTTTTTCAAGGTATAAATATAATTACTAATTTATTTAATGTAGCATATGATATCAAAATCCATCATTGTTTTTAGAGCTTTCAACCTTCAGTGGAAACACTGTAGAAAACAGTATGCCTCTCTTTATAGAGAAAACTTCTTTTAGAATACTATGATTCCAAACAGTAACGATTTCTGCTACTATGCTGCTGCTACATGTGCACATTTGTTCAGCTGCACAGATTGTAAAGGGAAGAAATTGTTGTCAGAAATGCAACACATTCTTCCCTTCTAGAGGCGTTAGAAGTGTTGTTTTAATCGTTTATTTACAGCAGAAAATTTTTTCACAGGCCTGAAATTTGAATATAAATGAAAAAATAAGGGTTAATTAAATCGTAAATAAAAATTAATTAAAAAATATTGTACTTCAAGATTTTTTTCGTAAATAAATACAAAATTAGCATCACTACATGAATATTTCTTTTAAACTTATACTTCAAGATTATTTGTTCAACCACAATTGAGTAGATCTTTACAAACAAGAGTAAGGAATACAAAAAATAAGTAATTGAAACCATTTTGAAACTTCATATTTAATTAATTAAAAATTGGTAATTGCTTAGTTATAGTTCATTTGTTCTACATCAAGTCAAACATTTAATTATTTTTTATTGCCTCATTAAATTATTTAAAATTAATTATAGAAGGTAATCTAAATAAGTTATGCCGAAAGTCATCACTGCACAATATAGTGTAGGTTACAAACTCCCACTGAAACAATGCACAAGCCACCTCTGGTTAAGTGATTAAATCTCTTGGTAATCTTATCCTATAAACAATTAAAGCATGAAAGTCTATTGTAATTCCACAAAACTAAAGAATAAAAATCTGAAATCAAAACAAGTTTCTTTAAGCTCCAACTGGCAATTTAAGATAAACTGGCACACTACTGAAAACTCTCTCTGACTAAATAAATTATTTTTCCAGGTTAAAATCAATAAGGATGAGTTTTTCAATATTCACAAAATATTTACTATAATTTTTTCCAAATTGTTTAAAATCCTATCAGTTAAATTTTCTTAAAATTACTTTGTTTGTTTCAAGTTTAAACCTCGTGCTATATATTTTCAGAATGATGTTTTAACAATATCTTTAAATAATCATGGTGTTTATGTGATCAATAAACAAGGCCCAAACAAGCAAATATGGTTATCTTCTCCATTTAGGTAAGTTTGCAATTTTTTATATATATTTTACTGTTTTCTACACATTTAATAGCAAAATGTAACTTTTTTGCATTGAAAAACTAGCCATTTTATCAAGGTGATTGTGGCAATGCATAAATATCATTGTCAAAAAATAATAATAATGGTGTTTTACATTCATTTCAACATTTAATTCTCAAAGTGCCCAATTATTTTGATCAGATAAACTTGGAAGTTCTTAGACATAAGCTTTTAAAGTATATGAAGCATACTTTTTGATATGCTATCAAAACTTTGAATTATGGAGAATATTTTACACTAGTGGTGAATCCAGGATTTGGGTCTGGGGGGGGATGAGGTATAAAAAATTTTATATCGTCATGATGAATGTCAAACCTTATGTAAACCAAAACACTTAAACTTTGCCAACTTTACTCGCATGCCAATAAGAATCATAAAAACACTCTAATACTTTCGATAATTTAATTAAAGAATGTAATAACTAGCAAAAACATGTTTTTTGACCGTGTCAATGCTACAAATACGAGTGGAATGATCAGAAAAGTGGGAAAATTTTCGAGCCTGTCAAAAGCCAGGAAGAAATGTTATTTTTTTAAAAAGGGAAATTAAGGAAAAACAGCTGTAATGATTTTAAATAAAATAAAGAATTCTGGTCTAGCTCTGGGGGGGGGGGCAGCTGCAGCCCCATAGCCCCCCTGGATTCGCCACTATTTTACTCATAGAATTTTAAGATAATATATAAATAAATATGCTTTTGAGCTGAATGTGAGAATTAGAAAAGGAAAGTTTGGCCACTTGGAGAATTAAAGAAAAATGTCTTAGTGTAATTTCACAAATCATGTAACCAGCATAAGGGTAATTAATTCCATGTCAACTCAACCAATGGCCAAGACATCATGTCTTTGGGTTTTGCTGATTTTTGGTTCAGAAGTAGTACTAGTACACTAGATGAAAAATACAAATTTTTAGGTTATTTCAACCATTTATGTCCGAGTTATGTATCTTTGAAAATTTCATAATCTTTAAACAATTGTGACTCAAGAGCTATTTGACATAGAGAGCTGAAGTCTGTGTCATTTTGTTCAGTTTGTTATGGTGTTTCATAAAATATATAATGTGACCAAATTATTTTTTAAAAAAATTTATTTAAAAAAATTAATTTAAATTTTAAAAAAATTCAAAATTGGAATTTTAATTTTTTTAAATGTTATTTAACCTCACTTTAGCCAACATTCCATTGACAATTTGCTTGCATAGGGGCTGTTTATGGGTATAGGATATCCTTATGTTATTGTGACAGAAATTTGGAGAATAGTTGTAAACCTTATGAACTGACCATGGTTCAAAAATGGCCTTCAAAAAAAGACATAAATCTTTACAAACCAACAAACTTTTTGCATTAGGAACTGCTCACTGATCATTATTATTTGCCGTATTACTGAAATCAAGTTTCAGTGACAGAATTTTTTCATTTCATAAATAACAGTTTTCTTAAAATTCCATCTTTATGTCAATCAAAGAATCATCAATGATAGAATCTTTTTTTTTTTTTTTGGGGGGGGGGGCATATTTTTACAACATTACCATTTAAACACTAAAATTCAAGAGTTATTGATATGTATATTCAGCCATTATAAATATCATGCAGATGATATTCATAAAAATCTTCACAATTTAAAACAAATTGTGACACATGAAAGTCTGATTTGCCTTTCTGTTAAAATTACATCAAGACCATTTAAACATTCCACTTACTTTCTTGATATAATATGCAAGCTTATTTTATGCAGCCTAACTTAAAACCGTTGTGTTTAACCATTAACCTCAATACTGTTCCAAACTGTAGATCTTTTTAATTTCATATATCTTCAATGTATTGAATTTAAGGTGTGCCTCTAATGAAGCTCTAATTACTAAGCATAACCCTCAACCAAATCTGATCATTCTCTGAAATGGGGAAAAAATTTCATTCCTCCTGAAAAAAGCTAAATCAGTTCTGACCAGGTCTCTCAAAGAATATACTTCGTCATCTACTGTGATCTATTGTATTGAAATCTTTAGATAAGTTTATATAATACCAATAGCTTTGTCACAATGCAGATGGCTAATTACTTGCTAAATACTCATTATAGCCCTCTGGTTGCAAGCTAGAATTTTGAGGTAACATTCTAAATAATGGACTCCAGGATTGGTCTTACTGAATAAAATCGGCCAACCACTGTCTGCCTGATCAGGGGTCGATCCAGGTTTTATTTGTTAGGGGCTCATTTTTGTGAATTTTTTTTTATCACAAATCAATTTTAGCAGTCATATTTCTATATTTTAATAGAGTGTGTGTTGTGAAAAAGTGTTTCATTGAACCAAATATATGCAGTAATTTGATATAATTTTAATAAATTTTAAATAAAAATAATAAATTTTAAAAAGGGAACATTTTTATAAAATGAAATTTTGTAAAAGGGTCGTTTTGTGAAGGGGTCGTTTTTATGAATTTGAGTTTTGTGGAGGGGTCGTTTTTATGAAGTGGAATTTTGTGAAGGGGCCGCAAAACGGGCCAGAATCTTAGCCTGGATTGACCACTGCTGATACATGAATGAGACAACTAAAAGAATGAACCATTCCTGATTCTAAACAGTAAAAAAACCAAACTGTGATAATAAGTTATAGTGTTTGGAAATAATAATGGATCATATAAACAAAGGTGTTGGGGATAAAACATTTTAGGAACACTATAGTGCTGAAATCAAATATTTTAAAATAAATGTAGAAAGTTCTTAAGAGATTATATTTAGTTTTTTGGTTTGAATATTTTTATTAATTTTATATTTTGTTTGGTTAATGTTATGCATCTAACTTTTTAACAGTGGTCCAAAGAGGTATGACTTCAAAGATGGATTATGGATTTACAAGCATGAAGGAATATCATTGCACCAGCTATTAAGTGATGAAATCAGTAAAGTTATACATAAAGAAGCCGATTTTACTACATGTTCGTATGCTGACATAAAAGAATGAACTATAAACATATGTAGAATAAATTTATATTTCACTGTAGATTTTTTTTCCCCCTCTTTGTTTTCAGCTATGAGTATCTGTAATTATTTGAATATGTCATGATTTTCTGACAACATATCAGTTATTTAAAAATATATTTTTCAAAATGTTCACTCTATTATGTAAACACATGTTTAAAAAATATGAATAAGTGCATTCATTTAGTACTAAAACAGTTCAACAATATTCAAGCTCATATCTAAGTATTTATTTTATATTTAAAGTAAAATATTTTGTGCCAAAATCCAAACTATTGCTAACAAATTTGAATTTAAAAAAAAACTGAGATCCGTACAGTAGTAAAAAACTTATGTTGGCTTTATTTAAAGAACTTTAGCTGATTTTTGAAATCATCTTCGGGGTCGTCCACAAATGATGTCACGCTTGGAGGGGGGGGGGGGGGGTTCGTGAAATTGTGACAGTTCGTGACAAGGGGATGGGCTAACAAGAAGTGTGACATCACACATTTTGGTTAAAATAAAAACATTTAAAATCAGCAGATTAAATTTTGAAGTTATTTTGAAATTACCAGGATTTGGCTGTATTTTTTTAATCGGGGCTAAAACAACTTGCATGTGAATTTTTTTTCACTTATATTCCTTTCTTTTTCAAAAAGGCATTCAGGGTAGGTTCTGAGAATATGGTAGCAGCAGAAATTCTTCACCATTAGAAGCAAACCTCCCCCTGTCACACCCTTGAAATGTCCAACAAAAGATACTTCGCCCCACCTGGATGAGTGGTAGAATTGGTAGTGGCACAAACAGGTTGATCTTATTGAGGCACTTTTTTTAAAAAAATTATATCTGTTTAAGAGTATTTTGTGTTCATAAAGTCAAGATAAGATTTAAAGCAAAATATATCAAATTCCAAAATACTACTGTTTACAATTGCTCTTTTATATTAATATTTTATTACTATTGTATAATAATTAGGTTTTTTATTGTAAACCTTAATCTTATTTCATACAAAATACGTACACATGTAATCATTATTATTGTTATGCTCACGAATGTCATTAAAACACATAGTTAAAGTTTAAAAATAAAATTTGAAATTTGATCTATAACATAGTGCTTTCTTTCTGAACTGCAAGTTTATGTTTATGTAATATAGTGTGACAAGGGGGGGAGGGGGTATGATGAAGTGTGACACTTTGTGACAAAGGGGGGAGGGGCATCAAAAATATTGAAAAAAAAGTGTGACATCATTTATCGACAGCCCCTTCTGTTAAAACAAGCATTATAAGACAGTTTGCAAATATCACATGGATTTCTCTCTTTATATGTATAACAAAGTTTATTTGAAAAAATGTACAGCTCTATTTCACCAAATATATCACAGTAAAGTAAAATAACATAACTGATAGGCAAATATAGTAAAAACAACTTTTATGCATCCCTTCCTCCATTATTCTCAAAGTACTCCTTTGCACAAAATATTATCTTTTTAATATATAATTCTTTATGGCTTTTAAACACATTTATAAAGCTTTTATTCCTTCCTTATGATGGTAAATTCACATCAAATTGATTTTCCTATATATTCCTAAATTTCAAACAGAAAAAAAATACACTGACACACCCAAAAGTTAAGCCTATTGACGCACATGGACACTTTGCATTTTATAATTCAGATTCAAACTGAAGCAAACTATAATTTGTTCTCATTAAAAAAAATAATAGCTAGACATTATTGTAAAATAATTGGGAGTTAGAAAGAGAATAGAACTAGCAGAAAATTATTGCTCTAATAACTAGAAATTTTTTTACAATAAAATGAAAAATATGAATTAGTTCTGTTCTAGGTTTATTGTTTAAATAAATATCAAGCTGAAAATACTGCATTAAACAAAAACAAATCCTGAACCTTTAAGAATAAGATGCGATATGTATAAATGGAATATTGAACAAAAATCTTGTATCCTTGTTCAAAGCAGCATTATGGATTCAAGAAGAGAAGGCATCATCCTAAAGGAGAATTCCATTGTTTGTAAATTTGGACACACCACAGTTAATAGTATCCCCCCTTGTTTTGACTAAAAAAAAAATCCCATTTATAACTACTGGAAAAATTTCATGTGATATAACTTTGAAAAATTGTACAGAGAAAGTATAAAATGTATTTCCTGTAGTTATAAAAAATAAATACTTTAGCAACAAAGAGCTCAGTTTCCTTTGATGGGAGGGGAGATTCAAAGTTGCTTATTTTTAATCTAAAATTTTAACAAGGAGATATTGCTTGTTACCTAAGCCACTTACACAGCTTGATTAAAATGAGCTGAAGTATCATTAAGCATTACACTGTGAATGTAGTTATCTTATCATACAAGATCAACTAAAAAGGCTATTTATATACGTATTTTTTGAATTAGCCAAATGAATTAACAATTAAAATTTGGATGAACAAACCAGACTGCTCATAGCAATAGTGTGTTAGCAATTTTCAAAATAACAGTTGTACTATAAATATATTTCGGTGTTATACATTTGAGTGAAGTAGTGTTCAGTATGTTAAATAATCTCTGATTATCTAAATTAAAAAGCTTAATTATCTGTGATTATAAACAGAAAATTTGGCTGTCAAAGAATATCTCTTATTTTTATACTATTTCATAATTCTTAACTTTTTTGAAAATTAGACTGTAAATGAAATTACGGCCTTTTCAACATGATCTAACAAAAAAAATCTAAAAGTCTAGAATAGACTATGTAAACACTTATAGACATTGTTACATTTCAAACTAGCAATTCACATGTTTACACTCATGCTTATGAATAATATGATTTCAGGTTTTAAAAGGAAATTTATATTGAAAATGTTCTATAAGACAATTTAATTGACCAATAATCGATCAACTGTAGGCAAACATTTTTTCAAATAAAAACACATTTCCAAGATTTGTTTAAACTTCAAAACTGTCACAAAAATGCGTCAGGTATTTCTGCTAATTAAATGCCGATGCTTGTTAATTTTTGTAGAATTTTTTCCCCATTTTTCATTCAAATTTAATGGCTATTCTTCTGGAATGCATAAATGGTACTTAGCTATATTCTGTACAAAATTTTACATACATTTGAATGATTTAAGTATGAAAAGGATTCATTCTCTGCTTCCACAGATCTTTCAAGGCCCAGAATAAGGAATTTTCTGAAGGCATCTCATCCCACATCACCCACTTCCAACCTAGAAAAAATATTATCATCAGTATACAGAATATCCACTCTAAACGTAGCTCAATAGCAAATTTCTAAATCGGTATACTTCAGGGTGGCCCCGGAAGCAGAAAGTGCTTAAAAGTGTGACGTATGTTCGCAGAACAAACACGGTCTTTGCAGAACATTTCATCTTAAAAAAAAACAAAAAAAAAAACGTGCACACATAAAAAAAAAAACCACGATATGTTCTGCAGCAGAACAATCAAAGCGAGGCGCTCTTTATGTCATGCCTTCTCTCTTCACGTTTCGTGCAACGCAGCCTCCAGAGATTGGAGCAATGGCAAAAATAACTCCTTCATCGCTTGGCTTACGAGAAAGCCACAACTTCGTTGGGGCTGACGTCACTGGGGTTGAAGTTCTGAAACAGGCATGTTGAAAGCTGCGTGTACTATAATACCTATTCGTATTCCAGGAACTACAGAGTTCCTGGAATACGAATAGGGCTCATTTAACTAACTGGACCAGCTTTGGACACATATCTATTTTGCATTTTACTGTGGTCTGCCAAATTTGGACAAACTGCCAGCAGAACATTTCCAACTGTTTGAGGTCATGCTGCAGAATACTGGATAAATTCTGCTCCTGGGAGGGTGGCGACAGAACCTGGAAATCAGGGACATCAGGGAATTTTATCGATCTAGAAAAGTCAGGGAAATTCGTAAAAATATCTAAAAATCAGGGAAAATCAATAGCTACTTGAGTTATCTATAAATTAGTATCTTATGTCTGGCATTATTTGTAATAATAAATGAAATTTGAAAAAAAACTTCATTTATAAAAACATAAGTTTTTTTATTAGAGTAATTTTTTTCTTATGATTTGTTAAAGAATAACGATTTGAAGTATTATTTTGGCAATTTGTCTTGTTTAAATCTTTGCTAAAATGTATATTAATTAGGTTCGTATAATTATACCATTTTTATATTTATGCTGCAACATATTATTCTGGTACCCATGCAAAGAGCACTAATTAGTTATTTAACTGTTTTAAAGTTTTGAGCAAAGATCATAATAACCTTTACTGTTAATATAATTTAAACTTGTGTTGCAAAGAGTAGTTTTAATATTTCTTAGAATTCTTATGCAGTTTTAGAAGCAAAGTATTTTATTAAAATTTCTAGTATTTTTTACATATAAGAAGTGTAATATACTGTTTTAATAGATTTTTTTAGAATGTCCATTCCATTTTATTTTAATTAAATTTCATAAAAATATTTTTTCATATTACGTAACTGGTAAAAGTGTTTTTAATAATGTATATTGTACACATACAGTGATTCTGAGTAGGGAGAAAGCCAGGAAACTAATATAATTAGTAGCAGTAAATCAGGGAAATGTTGTAAGTTTAGTCAGGGAAAAGTCAGCGAAATGTTTTTCACAGTTTCTGTATCCACCCTGTACTTCCAATTCGAAAAATGTTTTAAATTATATTTTATGCTTTTTGAGTATATTAATGTACTGCAGACAGAGGTTAGAAAGTCTAAATTTTTATACTGTCCCTAGTTCCTATTAGTCATTTTTAGTAAAATATTCTTGACACACTAAAATTTTGAATAAAAAAAAGTTCCATTCTTCTGTGACTAAAACTGACCAAATTATGGAGCTTTGAATTTTAATATTTTTAAACCAATCAGTGACTGCAAGCTCTGCAGGTATCTGCAGGGATTAAAATGGTCTAAAATCTTCAAAAACAACAATATTCCAAGCTTCATAACTTGATCAGTTTTAGTCACAAAAGAGAGCAACTTTTTTTGTTGAAAATGTTAGTCTGTCAAGAGTATTTTATTAAATATGACAAATAGAACCAGGGGACTGTATAAAAATGTAGACTTCATAATATTTTCATCAGTACATTTATTGACACAAACAACATAAAATATAATTTACATCATTTGAAGCATTTTTTCCAATTGGAAGTATATGCCTATCTCTAAATTAAATTGTTTAGAAATTGGCTATTGGGCCACATTTAGGTTGAACACCTTGTATAATTCTCTTCAAACTACAGAGGAAAAACAGGATTTAAAATGAAAATGTTTATATATTTATTGAGAAATTATTCTAGATCAACTAAATAAAAAGAATTTTTCAGAAAATTCAAATTTGCATGTTTACCTGTATTTTATAAGTTTTCTCAAATTCAATCTGCTGTACAACAATTTATTATGACTACTCTTTAAATGTTTACTTTTTAACTATAAAAGGTAGAATTTTTATTACAGATAATGCTGTGTTGTGATCTTTAGATTAATTTTCACTGAATAAGTATCAATTTGTGTTTACTGGGACTATTTGAAATATCTTTATCATTATAATATAACGAACATTATAATAAAAAATGAACGAATAGTATATTGTTCAAACAAACAGCCATTCAGATATCTATGCAATTAAAAAACTGTACGTTGCCCTTTATATCTGCATTTTTTACTAATTAAATCGAGGGGCTTATCCCCTATCGTGGTAGCAAACTATTAAAGCTGGACTCTTCATGTTCAACATGGCCTTAATGAATAACTTATTACGTACAAAAGAAAGATACATATGTTATGGTCAATTGATTATTCATAATAACCAGATCTTTAAGAGGTTATTATGCATAATAACCAGAATTTTTATGTGGTTATAACGTATAATAACCAATTATCGACATTGACTGTAACATAACATACACATTTCCAGCAGAGATTAATCAGTTAGAGAAAAGCACACACACAAAAGATTATGGCATCATGCCACAAAGGAAAGTGAAACAGGAAATATATGTGAGTCATGGATGCATGATTACAGATTAAATACAAAATCATAACACTTTCATTAATCAGAGAAAAGACCACCAAAAAAAATATATGACATCATACATCAACAAAAATGAAACAGGAAGTAAGTGAATCATGGTAGGTTAGGATTGATTACTAAATCATAGTAACAAAATGCCATTTGTCTTGGATCTTTCACTTTTTCCAAAGCAACTTAAAAATTTTTTTTTAGAGAAGTAACTTTTGTTTTTTAAGAAGTAAGTTTAGAGAGGAAATTAGAAAAGTAAGTTCCTAATCATTTTGTCAACAGTTGTTGAAGAATGGGCATTAATATCATTTTTTGTAAAGTCTGTTAAGCTGAAAGTTTCATTTGCTGATGGTCACAACCCATATCAGAAGCTTCTTTGTCAGAGTCTGAATCAGCGTCCGACAACCACAAATGAACTCTTGATTACTCCACCCCGGTAGGGGCTGAACTTCACCTTTCTCTTCAAATTGGGAAAGGAATGATAAATTTTTTATCAGATTTCCATAGTTGTTTTTGAGCATCTATATATTAATACATGAAGAGAAAACTTTGTACCCCTTTTTAAGAAAATTGTGCTAACAGAGGAGTGTGAGATTTGGCATAGTTAAAGTTCATATGGAGAAGGAGTGCAGAAAGATAAAATTTATGTAATGCTGATAGAACTTATAGGTAATTTTCACCATTTTGTGGCTGTGTGTCGGTTTTTCGGAGTTTGCTGATCGTTGGACACTGATGGCTATCGTATTGCACTACGTCGATGTTGTAGCAGGCTGCACTCGCTGGCTCCTGATTGTTCCTGGGTCTGGCCTCCCTTGAGGAGCTTATGCAGAGTGGATGATTTGTAATTGATTTAATCCTCCCGCAGTGAAATCCACTCCAAGAGGGAGTTTATTTAGATTATTTATAAAAAAAATTCTTCGGAGTGAAATGCAAAATGCAGATGATTTAAATCTGTCAATGTCAAACACATAAAAGTCTGTGGTCAACAGTCGGACAACATTTATTTTTTTAACCGCCCGTTTTTTCTTTTTTGTTTCAATAAAAAATAACCTCAATAACGTTCAAACTTAAAAATTTAATGAATTATGGTCGAATTTCGACCGTTGGACGACCTCTAGTATGTATTATTTGTTATTTTTCTTCCTGCCCTTCACTTGTACTAGAAGGTTCAAGGCCAGAGAGGTCAAAGGAATGAATTTTGCTGAACAGGCAACCACCATGGCTGCTCTGAGGGGTTTGAGTGGCCATTTCTAGATAATAATCTCTCCCATAGACATAATGTTGTTTTAACATAATGTCTATGCCTCGAAAATTCTGTACCAAACAAAAGCAGCAGTCGAGAGGGGTGGTCACTGAGAAAAGTTTTGCTGTATATAACAAAATCGTGAGAAGGGCAACTTATAGATTCAGGACAATCAAGCTTTCTTCCAATGTTTGAAGATCTCATCTATATCAAGTATATAATATTTGAATATGTAAAATGAGCATTTTTTTTTTCTTTCTTAATATGTTTCTTAAGAATAACTGAATCACAACAAAACTGGCAAAAGCAGTTTGTTATAAATTGCAAGGTTTCAATTGAGTGTAATTTTAATTTTATAAATAATTTAATTATAAATGTATACACTACTATTATATTATATGTAGAAAATTATACTTCTGTAAAAATAATATATTGATTGAAATGAATTCTTCAAATTATTTTCTTTCTTTTAATTATTTTTAAAATAGTTTAACTGTTTACAACCCTTTTTTTACATATTGAATTCTTAATTTTTATAGTTAATATGTTTAACAAGTAAAAAAAAGCACACAGTCAATGTTGTGATAAACTTCTGTATCTCTGATTATGGAAGTTAACATGTATAAATTATAACATTAGAGGAAGGTTAAATATTTTACCGTCACATTTTTCAGGTTCCATATTTACAGGTTCAGAAATACCTTGTTCATCTATTTCAGCTTTCATGAATACAGTTACATAGTGGTAATTTTGCTCTTTTACTACAGAATTCACAGCATGAAAATACTTGATATTCTTAATCTGAAGACCAGTTTCTTCCAGCACTTCTCTGTATGCAGCATCTTCCCAAGATTCACTGTCAAAAATATTTATAATTACACCAAGATACTGTGACAGAAATGACTAAATCATACTTAGCTTTTTAAATAAAAAAATAAATGTCATATTTTACATTTATCAAAATGAGATGTATAAAGCAAAATGGCAATACTTAGACAAAAGATCAGAAATCCAATTCTTAACTGAAAGAATTCTTAATTACATATAAGTTTTAAAAGAAGAGAATGAATAATTCATTTTATTAAGTTGTATACCCAGTGTGTATTACCCACATGTACTTGACAAACATACATGAACATCAGTAGCCAATCAAAATGTTAATGTAAAATTATCCAACAAATAGCTTAGCATGCTTGCACAAAAGAAACTTAGTGCTTTTTGAACATCCAGTTATGCATGTAGTCACTTTTAAAATAAATATATATATTTTTTTTCCAAAGATAAAGAACATCAAAAGAAAAGTATGAAAGATTATATTGAGTTCATAATTTAGTTTAATCTAAAATGAATCGCAATTCACTTTAAGCCAATACTTGTATTTTTTAAAGTGTCCAAAAGAGGACAAAATTTAACCAAAATTTTCTTAAATTCAGAAATCAAAATCTTGCCACAACACTGTTCTGATGAATTCTAAAGATTTTTTATGAGATAGGAAGAAATTTCTTATTCTTAACAACTTGGAATAACCGCAAATGGAGTTACCCCCGGCCTGCCTAGGTTTACGGGGCCTCTGAATGACAGCCGCTGCAATAACTCAAGTACTGAGGCTGGAGTCCTAATAGCCAATCACCTGGCCATGGCCCAGCCCTTCCCGAAGAACGTACTATCACTGATGGGGGTAACTCGACCCCACTACAGCTATACCCCCCCAGGGGAAGTGAATGCCCACTTACTTATCTGCCTGCCCCTCATCCATGAATTCATCCCCCACCCCCCCGCGGAGACAACTTGAATAAGGTATCGAGTTTTTAGTTTCACTTGAAAAAATATTTTTAATTTAGATGTTTGCAATTCCGACAAAACTCTAACGAATAAAAATTGCGCAATAGATTCTAAGGATCTAAAATTACTCTAAGAAAGTACGAAAAACAAATCACAGGTAAAAACATTTTTAAAACAAATAGCGAAATTTGAATGATAAAAAACCACCAATGTTTTTAAATACTAGAGAAAGAATATAATAGTCTTTGAAACTAAATTTATCTAAATCATACAACAAAGCAAAGTTTTTAAATTTTAAAACAGATAATGCCATTTCTTTGATCCCATTATTCCTCACTAATCCGAATGCAGCAATGAATTGTCATTTTGACATCAACTTTATATCAAGCTAAATATAGCTATAATTTTGACATTAGTTGAACAAAGACATTTATATATAAATGAACCTAACATTAAATATTAACAGAACATTATTTACATTTTATATATAATTATTAACATTTAACATTATAAACATTTATATATAAATGAACCTAACATTAAATATTAACAGACTGAAGAATAAAACTTCAAACAAACTGATCACAGCTTAAAAGATGCATAAAAGAATGAACTCAATCAAATGAATCACTTACATATTCATCATAAGTAAATTTTTAATTCAAAACATCAAAAATATAGGTAAAAGGCATGAAACAAAAATTTTATTGATATAAGAGAAAGAAAAAAACATATCTTAAAAGATTCCCAGACGCAATCTGGCTATTGTATCTGTGCAATGATTATTTTTCTTTTTTGACAAATAACAAAACTGAATGAAAATTTTAAACTCTCTTAAATAATTGCCAAAATAATCATTCAATATATATATTTTGATTTAAATAATTATCATAGAAGTTCTTATATATTTTTAAACTAATTCAAAACATAATATTTAACTCATTCAAAGGCATGGGATTCTCTCGCACAAATTCAAAAATAGCTGTCTAAACTTTCTTTTTCATGAAACTATATTTAAAAGCTTTAAAAGAAATGCAATATGCTTAAATTGTAGAACACTTAAATATTTAAAACGCTTTATTTTTTCAAGTTACAAACCCAAACTCTAAATGTCCTCCCGGTAACTGATAAAGTCCAGCTCCAACATTCCCTTTTCTTTTTCCTAAAATCACACAATTTGGATATAGATTATTCGTAACCAATACAGCTACTCCTACTCCTGGCCGCTTTTTCAGCACTTTTGGTGATCCATCTGCCATCAGTAACCACGTTTAATTTCTTCCCTAGAAATTGTGTATATTGGACAATTTAAATCCAACGCTTGCATCACACAAAAACAAAAATGTAGCAGACAGCATTCAAAGGTGATTGCCACCTTTCCTCTTATAACATCTTGCGAAAAGTTCACAACCGTCATTATATCATATATAGAAGAAAAATCAGTCACTTTTATCAAAAAAAGCCATTTCAATCAATATTTTTTAGTTGATTATGAAAATTAATAACTGAAAATAACAGAGAAAACCAATTTCAATCAAAAGATGAAAATTTATTACCTTACACTGAATTATCATCAACTGAACTGAAATAAGTTGATATTTTGGATTTGCGTCATAAACTGAAATCAAACACACTAGCGTCTGTATCCCAAACTCTTTCCCTATGGGATGGGCGAATCCATCTCAAGTAGTAGTTTTCGTAGGTGGGGAAGTTTGACAAGGAGGGACACACTCGGAATCACTTGGGAAAGGGTTTGGGATCGAGCAGAGCCCTCTAGTAGACGCTAGTGAAGTGATAGGAGAACACCGTGCCGGGAATGAGATTATTGCCTAGTTAATTCATGCGCTGAAAATAATAATATTTAGGAAGTGAATTACAGATCTGTCGAGATTTTTGGTAGTTAATGATGATTTCCTGTTGCAATATCTTTCTTGAAACAGCATTAAAAATCATATTGTGCACATAGTTAAATTAGTTCATCTATGTCCTAAAAAACAAGTTGACAGTATTTCTTATGAGTAGTTTCACATAATAACAATTTACTCTAAGGATTCATAACATAATCTTATAAAGTGCCTATCCTCAATCACATAAGAACTGTGAATATTATGACTGAACATAAATGTTAGTTTTAATAATTTTGTCTTGAAATGTATCAGCTGCTGCAATATTGAAGGTAATGTGTTTATGTTAAAGAAATTGTTGTATGAAATAAAACAAACCAATATCCAATTTATTCTAGTTTGATCTCTTTATTTGGTGTGATTAGATTTTATTTAATCTTATACATTGCAAAGTTTTAAGTGAAAGTGAGTTTTAAGCATGTTAAACTCTTTTGCATGGCAAACCTAAATTTTACGAAATTTCAGTAGATAAGCAAAGAGAAATTCCTATCTTGAATAAATAAAATGAGTTATTGGTTCTAATAAAATTTTTATGCAAAATTTTGCAAACCTGTGTTACCTATATCACTTTTATATATATATAAAGTAAAACAGCATTAAAATGAATCCACAAAAAGTAAACACTCTTTTTTTTAAGTATGACCTCTGATAAAACAACTTGCTGCCACAATGTTTACATCGTGTTATCTCAGAAAAAGTGAAGTTTGTGATTTTCTTTTCTCTTGTAAAATAAATTATGCTGACTTATCAAAACAGAAAAGATTAATAGCATTTACTACCACTCTTACAAACTGCAAAACCCACCTAATGTAACTGAATGCATGCTTAGATTTGATCTTGAATTCAGAACCAATATATCTGATAACTCTGATTCTATTGTACTTAAAACTACTGGGCTTTTAAAAATTCTTTTTAAATATGGATGTCGCATAATTCAACATAATTTAATTTTTTTCTACTTTGTTGTTTCGATAGTATCTTGCTAAATAACTTTCTTCACCTACCCTAAAATGACATGTAAGTCAATTAACATACATATTTTGCATTACCCAATTCTCTTGGAGATTCTCAACGTTGTTGAATAAAGTTAAAAATATTTTTTATTTTATCTATCTCTTCTAGCTGAGTAATATATGACAATGAATAAAATAAGTTTTACTAGTGAGCAGATAAGTCAAAGTATATAATCCATTTCTCAAAATATAATGAACCTTTTCAATATGTAAAATAAATCATGTTTCAACTAATTGTTTAGATCACTTTTATATACAAAAAAAATTAAAACAGCATTAAAATGAATCTACAAAAAGTAAACAGTCTTTTTTAAGTATGACCTGTGATAAAACAACTTGCTGCCACATTGTTTACTAGTTCTTATATCATGTTAGTGATTTTCTTTTCTCTTTTTTTCCAATGTATTTGTAAAATAAATTACATTGACTTATCAAAACAGAAGCTATTACTTAATTTAATTTCAAAAATGAGTATTCGACATATAGCTGATCATAAAAATGTAAAGGAAAGAAATTTAGCATTTTTTATTTTAAAGAAATTTGTGGCTTCACTGTGAAAGGCTATTTTTCCTCCAAATAAGTCATCAAAATGTAATTTAAATTGTGTATTTAATTTATAGCCATACATGAGTATACAGGATATTCAAACTTCATAAAATTCAATATTACTTTCAAAGATTCATTTTTAAAGACTATCAGTTTGTTCAAGAACCCTCATCATTTTGTTTCTCTTATCAATTTAGCTTTTGCAATGCCAATATTTTTGTGAATACTAATGATATTTAAGTTGGCCTATATATCGGGCTCTCAAAGTTATGAAGGAAAATAATGCTTCGTTTCGACCATGCACAGTAAAAAATTGCTCAATGTGTGGTTTCACTGCGAAATCAATGAATGTTAAAGGGTTAATTGCATTTTTTTGAATGTCAAGCATATATTCAAAAATTGTTTCGAAAATGTTTTGGTAATACAATAATTAAAATTAATACAATTTGTTCAATGAAGTGCTGAATGATGTTGCATAAGAATATGAAATCATTTAACCAATCTATATTTGAAAATTCATCATAATTATTGTTTTTTCCTTCAAAAAGAGCTTTATTTCTTGTAATAAATTGGCAAACCGATTAACCGCAACTGATCCATTGAATCTTGTATGTCAACATCTCAGAATATTGGTACTCTATTTCCGTTAATAATTGTGAAAATTGCCGTTTCTGAAGACCTTGCATTTATAAAGTTGACGGCTTTTATTACAACTGGCATTACATTGGAAAATATTTTTAAACCTTGCTTCACAAATAGAACTTGATGGTTAATTATACAATGAAATTCAATTTCTTAAGCTGCTGAATAGAATCATTGCTTTTTTGCCACCATATTGGGTGCATCATTTGTTATTACAGACAATTTTCTGTAGGTCAATATCCATTTCTTTAAATGCTTTATTAAATTCATTAAAATATCAAGACTAGTACACCTCCCTTTTGAATATTATTAATTTCTTTGACTCTTCTTTCAATACATTGCCTAATTTATATCAAGAATTAATAATTAATTGCCAATTTATTGCAAGAAAAATCTGCTAGTTGTGCATAACCATTTACATAATCACTCTCATCTAAAGCAATTAAATATATTTCTACACACTTTAAATCATTATGTATTTACCAAGATTGTATTGTGACATATTGGTAACTCATTTATATGCTTTACAATTGAATATTTTTCTTTAAAATCTGCAAAGTATCAATACATTCTAAAAATGTTTGTTTTACAAATTCTAAGAGGTTTCCCATGGTGAGGAATGCAATAGGTTGATAGAAAAGTAGCAGCTGTAATGTTATTATTTGGAATCAAAAAAGTTTTTAAAACACTGATTAATTTTTTAATACTTTCGATTGTCTGTTCTCTCTTTCACGTCTTAAAAAACGTTTGAAAAAATCAACGCATTGGGTAATTTAAAAAGCCTTTGGTACTTGATGTTTGACAAGCAATCATAGGTTTGCCACCACTGCTATAGTCAGAGTGGGAGATGGATTATGGTATTTGAAAGATATTAATGTTGAAGTCATAAGTTAATGAAATTTAATATTACAAAACTGAAGTTGTAGAAGTAACCGAGTTCAGCCATTTTATTGAAATATAACAAATGTACCAAAAAATACAGTGATCGAACAAAATTCATAAATGCCAACATTGGAAAGGTGGCTGTCCATAGCAGAAGGTCTATCAGGCACACATATACGTAAACAGATATGTTAAAATTTTGAATTTATGATCGTATATTTCATCATATTTTAAATAATCCAAAATTTCTATTTTTATGAAAAATATCTTATCTGAATAAATAATACAATAAATGTGTAAATCACTATTATTAGAAGAATATGAAATAATTATATGACATTTTTCAAAAACATGAAATGTAGAAAAAAAATCTGGATTGTGATGTCATCAAGGAATACAGGTAAAATGACTGTGTAGGAGGGGGATAAAACTCGCTTCCGTAAAAATTTAAATCTTATCCATAGTTTGCAGAAATTTTTGAGAAAATCCATTGTAACTATGGAGAATCTGTAATGGTTGGCATGTATGAAAATTTATCTGGTTTTAGGTTAACTTAATTATCTTATTTTCATTGTTTGTAATTTTGTGCCACTTTCAGTTTTGACTTTAATGGCTCCATTATTCCA
>BGPR01013654.1:15968-41174 GCA_013235015.1 Araneus ventricosus | reverse complement strand
CGGGTCTTGTTTAATCTGCTTCGATGCAAAGAAGTGCAGCCTCAAGCGCCTGTGCGAAAAACCGCCACTGCTTCCATTGTTTGATTGAAGCCCACAGATCTCGTTTAATCTGCTTCGATGCAAAGAAGTGCAGCCTCAAGCGCCTGTGCGAAAAACCGCCACTGCTTCCATTGTTTGATTGAAGGCAACAGATCTCGTTTACTCTGATTCGATGCAGAGAAGTGCAAGGGCAATCAGGTTATTTTACTTTATCGTAGATTTTAAATAATGCTCGATTCCTTTCAGAGAAGAAAAATGCTTCATACCGGCCTCCATTTGTCATGGAAAAAAATAAAGCGCTCGTGAAAATAAAAAGTATGTGTAGAGATATTTTCCCTTATTCCCTGCCGGCGGCGGCGGGCCCCTTTTAGGGCCTGGTCCCGGAGTTTTTACCTCTCCTTCCACTCCCCGTCCCCTCTCTCGCTGAATCCGAAATAAGAAGGACAGCTCACGCTCTAGAGACGGGCAAGGTAAATTTATCTCTCAATTTATTGAATATATATGAATGTAAATTCAGAAACAGTATTTTATACGGCCATTTCAAAATAATGCTTAAAAATTTATAAATATCTGGCTGTTATTTTTTCTATAAATACCCCACTTTGACTGCTGCTCCCGAGGCTGCTGCTGCAAAGGTGGGCCTTATGTTAAATACGGCCCTGTTTTGGTTATAAGAAAAAGATAAAAATCTACAGAACAATGAAATATTACTGCATTATAAAAGTATATAGAACACGAAATCAAAATTATTTTTGAAATGAAGAACTTCATTATAAAGTAATAATAATTTTATAAAAATGTAGGGATGAGGGTGCTGAATCTGTTGATTTAAAAATTTGCCTTCAAAGATTGCTCTCTTACCTATCAAATAAAGTTTCGTTGCATAGGAGAGCGCCACTGTTGAATTTAATACACCTCCAAGAATCCTAAAGGGGGAAAAATAAAAAAGAATTCGATTATAAATTTTAGAGAATATTTTCTAGCTAACAAATTTGTGTTCCGACGTGAGAACGTCTTTCCGCTCGTTAAAGTGATAGTCGGTCGAACTTTCTTGTGTGACAAAACACCGCCAGATTTGAATCGCTAATAATTATGAGACTAATAGTGCGAAAAGAATGGTTGACCCCACAAAGGATAGATCATATCTGTAAGAATTTATCGCATAGTATTTGTTTTGTCTGTATCGTCATCGTACCAGTGTAGGCGCATGCGTGTTAATGTTATGAATTAGCTTTATGTAAGGTTATAAATAAGTGTGGCGTGTAAACGCGTTTAGATAGGAGGTTGATTCTGATGTCATTTTAAAGAGCTTGAGGAGTATTACTAGGACCCAAAGTGAGACAATAAAAATATTTATCAGATTATAAGTAAAAATCTGTATTAAATTGAAAATTTCAAACTCCGAATGTTTTTTGATTATAAAATGC
Organism: Araneus ventricosus; assembly: GCA_013235015.1. Classification (NCBI taxonomy): domain Eukaryota; kingdom Metazoa; phylum Arthropoda; class Arachnida; order Araneae; family Araneidae; genus Araneus; species Araneus ventricosus. The sequence goes on along the minus strand of BGPR01013654.1, from coordinate 39,708 downwards.
AGAGTTTTAGTTCGAATTGTACGAAACTTACATAATACGTAAAATAAATATTGTATTAAAATTTTGATTCAAAAATTTGAATACTACGGGAAATATGAGCATTTGTACTAAATGATGTTTTACTGCGCATATGCAAAATGTAGTTCTATATACTGTCAACAAATGGCGCCATCAAAAGCTACGCTAAATAAAACATATGAAAGGCGCAGTTTGGGTCCTCTCCGTAGATGTTTCGTAAAAACGTCGGGATAAATTCATAAAACAAGTATTTCGTACTAATATGTAATTAAATTATCAATCTCTTTAATACAATATTTACACTGAGTAGTATAATGGTTACAGAATAGAGAAATCACAAGTTTATCGCATGTAGTAAGGGTCTGTGGTAGCTTGTGATTTATCTAATCTGTAACCATTATGCTACTCTGTGTGAATATTGTATTAAAGAGATTGATAATTAAATTACATGCATAATACGAAACACTATGATTTTATCCCGACGTTTCCACGAAAAATCAAAAGCGCGGACCTGAACTGCGCCTTTCTTATGTTTTTCTAAAAGACTCTTTCATTCTTCAGTCAATGGCATAGTAATGGGGGACGGGAATACAAATGCCCTGGCCGCCAATTTCTTAGAAGCACATCAAAACAAAATATTAGTGTAGTTAATATTTTTAGGCTGTGCGATCATTCAAAACGATTTACAGGAAAGACTACTGGATCGAAAGTTACCAAATTTGGTATGTAGTTACTTAATGGGTAGTAGGCAGTGATGTGAGGTGGGTAAATACCCAGTGGGTAGGTAAATATTTTTTGGGTATATACCCGGGTATTTACCTAAAACATGTGTAAATACCCAAAAACTGGGTATTTTGCGGAAAAAATTTTTCGAATGCTGATTCACAATGAAACATACAAACTTCTATAAATTCCCAAAAACTTCATATTTTGCAAGAAAAAAAAGTATTTGTGAATGACGATCAAAATTAAACTTAAAAAATTATAAATACCCAAAACTGGGTATTTTACAAAAAAAAGTATTTGAGAATGGTGACTCAAAAAGAAATATTAAATTTATAAATACCCATACACTGAATATTTTGCAAAAAAATGTATTTATGAATGGTATTTCAAAATAAAACATATAAAATTTATAAATACTCCTAACTATATATTTTGCAACAATAAAAAATGCATTTTCGAATGGTGATTCAAAATGAAACATAAAAATTATAACTATCCCAAAACTGGATATTTTGCAAGAAAGGTCTTTGTGAATGGCGATTCAAAATTAAACAGATAAAATTTCAAAAAATGGGTATTTTGTAAAAAAAAGGGTATTTGCGAAAGGTGATTCAAAATGAGATAAAAAAAATATGTATGTACCACAAAACTGGATATTTTTTTTAAAGTATTTGCGAATGGCGATTCAAAATCAAATATATAAAATTTATATACTTAATACATAGTTTATAATTTTTTAAAGTTTTGACTAAATTATAAAAGAAACCCAATTGGTAACAGGATTCAGGATAAAGTATTCTAAAACTTAAACGGGAGCGGGAGATAATTTAGTTTTTCTGGTTTGAAGCTATGACACTTACATACAATTTTTAACACCGTTTATGTTATACTAGTCGCCTTCGGCAATCATCTTTTCACTGGGAATATAATTTCAACTGACTCTCGTATGCATAATTTGATATTCATGGTTCCCTTAACAAAGTAATTTGAAACTTCAAATTGCGATATAGATTTAACCCGCGTTCTTTACGTAGCCTTGCACTTGTTTTGTTCCTTGTCTATTTTAAAGTCCCTAATGGAGTCAAGTAACATCTAATTGTGTGTACGTAATCGACACAAACTATAATTTAACAAATTTGATTTCAACATCGAAATGGCGAGACACGTTTTACGTCCAGCGGCATATTAGCTGGCTTAAAACATGCAGATAAAATGAATTAAAACATAGCAATTATAATTGTTCAGTTAACTGGATATTATTTCTTAATATCTTACTATCTTGAGAGATTCCCTTACAGATTGTACAGATAAATTTATCAAATGAAAAAGAAAGTAAAATCCAATAGGATATTATCTTAGCTTTCAACAATGGAATTAAAATTAGAGAAAGAATCGAATGACAACTTAATTGATATCATTAAAAGCATAATTTTTTAAATTTTCAGATGGTGTAAAAATCATTTTTATGGTGTAATATTTTCGGAAGTTATTAAGGAAAAATGCCAAAATGTCGCTTAAATTTTAATGAATTAAAATTTCGAAAAAAATCGGCTACGAGGTGAACATTCCCACGCTTCAAAGTATGTTTGCACAAATTTCATTGCTTTAGGCCTAGCGGTCTCTCCTGTAGAGCACCAACATGAACATATTCTCCTTTATTCTTAGTGGAGATAGACAGCGCCAGTGAATCTTGTGATCCATAATTTACTCACATTGCCATGCTGGAAGTCAAACATTCTTGTTTTGATTTAGTGCATACATAGTCGTTTACTTTACGTGTATTAATATTGCTATATATTTTACGTTAAAGGTATAAAAAGGGAAAAGTTACCTGCTTGAAGCTTTTAATGTTAAAGGATAAAAGTATCCAATGTAAGTACTGTAATGTTGAGTATAAACATGGCAATGTAAGCAAAATGGAGAAACACATAAAAAATATTTCAAAAGTTCTATTGGATTAAAAAAGGTTTTGAAAGGGATAAAATAGATGATGAATTTTCTTTTAATCAAATTCCAACCATGAAAACTACATCAAATTTAGAATTTCAAGAACATTTAAGTATTGTTGTTTATGATCCAGATGAATCCCAACTAACCAGGAAACTTTGTGTGAGTGTGTGTATCTAATATATCGTCAAATAATACAACAGTTTCAGCAACAAAAGAATTCAAATTTCTTGTTGCTGAAATTTTGTTACAAAGATCACTTAACTTTGTTGAAAGTAATATGAATGAATATTATTTTCAGAATAATTCTCTTTTAAAAACTATTAGAACTGAAACATCTGCTAACTTTTCATCAGTAATGTCTGGTATTTTGCCTAATTAATCCAAAAAGAATGATAAACAATTGCGTCTTTCATTTAGTTAAAATAACTCCCTTTTTCAAAAAGCAACAAATACATTATTATTCCTTTACTCATTCTATTAAAAAAGGATTGACATTTAAGCCACAAATTTTATGCAAGATCTATGATATAGTATTGCGTTTTTGTTTTTTCTTATTCATTTTTTTTTTGCCTTTATATAATTTAAAAGGTTCATAAAACTAGATTTCTTTTTTTTTTATCTTACCTAATGCACAATGTTTATTCTATACATATTTATATTATATAGAGAAATCATATTTCACATCAGTGCCTGTACTTTATCTCAATAGAGTTAATTGAAAAATAAATACCCAGATAAATACCCATTTTGGGTATTTACCCTTAAAAATAAATACCTGGGTATTTTACATCACTGGTAGTAGGTGCTCACTAAGAAAGGGTTTTTCAAAAAATATTAATTGTTTTTAATAAATTAAAAATTAATCGAAATGTTAGCATTTTTCTTCAATTACTTCGGATAATATTATTGCACAAAACCATTTTTATACCAGTTTAATGTTCAAAAAATTAGCTTTTCAGTATTACAAGTTTTTATCTCCGTGAAGTTTTAATGAAGTTTTCAAAATTAGTTTGAAATAGAATTTTGTAACAATTTTTTTCCTTTCTAAAACTGTGTGCAACAAAATAACAAGATTGTGAATGATGAATGTGAATATTTTAATGGCTGTCACGCGATTAAGTTAAAAAAACAATAAATATGAAATATTTCTAAATTTTTTTATATTTAATTTTTAAAAAAGACATATTTCAGAATACTGGTTCTTTTTAACATAATGCTTATAGGCTGGTATTCTTTGAGTAAATTGCGTGATGTAAAAATTATTATGCACAAAATGCAACGGCTGGGGCAATCAAGACAGAATGCCGCCCCATGCCCCCGTACCTGAAGCCATTACGGCGACCGAACCGGTTGGATGGACACAGATGAATCTAGCCCAAAAACATTACCATTCTACGATATTTCGGATTAGAGGTTCAAATCTCTTTTTTAATTTTAACAAATTCGCCCCACGGTTCCATTTGATATCGCCGAAGTAATCCGATTGTAATAATCTACGGATGACATCTCTTGCACTCATATTGTATTTAAATGTTCCATGAGCTTTACGATTATGCTTTCTTAGTATCCCTTAGCAACAGCATTATCTTCCGTCCAGTTTTTTGTTTCAATTTTTGAAAAGAGATAACTGCTTCTCATGGGTTGCCTCCCTCTTTAGAGTCGGGCTCCCTTACCGCACTGGAATTTGTTCTACAGGCTCACTAGAAAACTTTCGCGAGCATCGCTATACCAACCCGTCCTATATAATTTTTCATTTTCATATGCCTCTCTCAAGTCGTAGGATTTTCGTTTTCATATGCATCTCTCAATTTTCGCCTGGCGAAAATTGGGGCCGTTTTGCGGCCCCTTCACAAAATTCCACTTCATGAAAACGGCCCCTTTACAAAACTCAATTTCACAAAAACGGTCCCTTCACAAAATTCAAATTTGTAAAAATGACCCTTTTACAAAATTTCATTTTATAAAAATGTTGCTTTTTTAAAATTTTTCCACGGCCAAACAACGATTCAAAAAATTTTTCACAAAAATAGTTTCATTTTTCACAAAAATGGGCCCCTAAAAGAAACCTGCAATCGCCGTATCTCCCCTCCCCACACACACACATACACACACAAATGGCCGGCCATGACAACAACAATGATCAAGGTTTTCAGATATTGTTAAGGGGGTTTGAAATATTGCTATGAAACTTGAAAGTCAAAACTTAACAGTGAAATACAAACCACAACCAATTTCATTTCATTTTAACGATTAAATTCTGAAAATTTTGAAGCTAATAAATAGTATAATATTTTTTGCTATAGATTTAAAAGTCAACATGTGTATATATGTTCCAGCTGAACATCAAGACGGGTGGGGCGATTTTGATGAGAGTTGAAACACATGTCTCTGATCAGCCAACAAACTGTACTATAGGGGTAAAAGAACCTTAACAACCTAGAGGAGGAAAGTGTTGAAAAAATAAAACTATTAATGGACTGTGTAGTACGAAATTTGGTTGACATGTTTCAAAGGGTCAAACTTAAAATAGAATGAAGTTAAATCTAAATGTCCCGGAAGCAGTCTCTTGGGAAGATTACACCCCTCAGGTAAGTAGGAATATGTGACAAGAACAGCAGGAGCACGTTTAATGAAACCTATACATATTTCTTATTGCTCAAGTAAAAATATTGTGGCGGTAAATGAACCCTAACTCGCCCTTTTCTCGGTAATGAAAATGAGTCGCTGAAATACGTTTAACGAGTGGATTGACTAGAGTCATCCCGTTGCATAAAAATGCAATGGGTTAAATATTTTCTGATCAACTTCCTATAACAATATCTACCCCTTGGGACTCTACGGCTATGTTGTATAAATGGCTTTTAAAGCAATAAGTTAAATTGAAATAAAAAATAACTAATAAAAATGTTGAATCCACTCACTTCTGAAAAAGGCTTGCAATCGTCCACTAAAATATTCGGTCTGAAATTAACCTCTGATACCTTACGGTCTTCAAGTTTGGAATTCAGATCATCAATAGAAGGCTTTGAAACCACGTGAAAAGCTGCTTTATTCTGAAATGCAAGATTCTGAAAGAGGAAAAAAAGTACTTTAGTAATGAGAGTAAAAACTCAAGTACGATTAGAAAACTATATTCCGTAAATCTGATATACAGAACAATTTCAATAGCAGATTCTTTCTTTATCTTAATATAAATAAAAGTCATTGTGGGTATGCATGTGGCTATGTTCCACATCTCCTCCTAAACGAATGGACGGTTTTCAACCAAATTTTGTACACTTATTATTTAAGACAAGGGGAAGACACTTATGAACTTTTCTAAGTCCAAAAGTTAATTAAACAGGCAGTTAATTAGAAATTAACCGAAACCGTTTTCCCGCCGTAATTTCGGAGCAAATTGCCCGACAAAAACTATCTTTATACCATCTTAAAGTTCAAATTTTTACCTTTTCGATTATACCAATTTTATTTCTGCGACATTTTCCCTTCAATTGTTATTAATTTTTAAAAGTTCCATAATTTTTAAATACGTGCAGATGATTTTGAAATAACGAAGATTTATAGCTACTCCGTTGCTAGGAAACGGTTAGATTTTGAACTAATTTACCTTCATTTCTGAAAAGTTTGATTATGTTCATAAATATCTATAAAATAAGGCAGAAATTGCATGTATTTGTCGATCGGTCGGTCACAAGAACTCCTCCTAAACGGTGAACTGTAGCGACATGAAATTTACACACGACATTCTAGAGCATATTTCTAGGTCAAAGGTGCTATTTTCAACTTTCAGAGTTAATTAGTTCTATGCTTAGACGTTTTTTGCCAATAACTTCTGAAATATTTATTAGACAACAATTATTTTTATGCCATTTTAAAGACCAGAAAATGTTCTTTTTAATGTTATTAATTCTATTGCAGATGAAATGATTTCTCTGATTGTTAGTAAGGTTTAAAAATATTTTTGTAACGTAATTTCTAACAATACTTTTTATTCTTATAGAAATTTGCAGACTTTTGCCAGTGTTAAAGTTAATATAAGAAAATATTGCTTTCTTTGACCATAAACAACAAAGGAGACTTTACACTTCCGGTTTTCTGTTCTCGTAGCATTTACAGCTTTTAATACGGTTACACAGTGATCCAATGACGTTAGTGAATTATTCTCTCGTTGTTTTGTTTCATTTTCACACATTTTTGACTGTTCTAATGAGTTTGTGCTAAGCATTCAAAGCTACTTAGTCCGTTCCTATAGTAGGAAGAAAGAAAAAAGGAGGGGAATAAAGATGTTCTAACGGTCTATCTGTCGCGAGAACTCTTCCTAAACTGTGAATAGTCTTGACATGAAATTTGCACATGCCATTCTTTTGTCTTTTCTTTGATTATTTCTACTCTTCCGTTAGTGAATGAAATTCTCGATGTTTTGTTTAATTTTCACAATGAGATATTACAGAATATGCATCTGGAGATATGGAAATGGGCATTAACAAGGAACATCATATTCTGTAGAGCTCTTCAACATCTTAGAATTGTCAGGGAACTTTCCGACAAGCCGAGATTGAATGCCGGTGTGCCAGTATTACTAATACGTAACCTCGATATACCGAGACTGCGCAATGGCACACGGCTACAAATTACAAACCTAGGTCCAAACATCATGAAAGCTACTGTTATGACTGATATAGGGAGAAGAGAGAGTATTTTAATTCCACGCCTTCCTATAATACCGAAGGATTTATCATCTCAGTTCCAAAGGCAACAAATGCCTTTAAAAATATCATTTGCCAGGCTCAGGGCCAGATACTGAAAGTGGCAGGCGTACATTTGGAAAAACCATATTTTTCGCATAGGCAACTATATATGGCGTGTTCACATGTGTCCAGCCCACACAACCTCTACATCCGTGCGAATAACGTGGTATACAAAAGTATATTAGAATAGAAAAACAATTTACATAACTATATCAGCATACATGTACAGTACACTCCTGTCAGCCGTCCAATTAAGTATTATCACCGTCGGAACTTTTACTTTCCCCTTTCAAAATGCAACAAAACATTTACATTCGTGAATTAAAAAAAGAATACTTCAAATTCTTCGCCCACGAAGTCGCGGGTAACAGCTAGTCATAAGCTAAATTATGTATAGGGTGTCCCAAAAAAGTGGAACAAGCGTTTATTTCCTTAAATATAGATCCTAGACATATACTTCTAATTACAAAGTTTCATCGAATAAGGTAGGAATTTGTTTGAAAATACTCTGATACCCGAGGGGATTGATAAAAAGAAGTTACAAAAATTAAATTTTCATACTGCCCCCATAGAGCAAAAATGTCAAATAGTAAAATGTTTCTATTACATTCATCTATTCACATACAAAGTTGCACGCTTCTATCTGCAAAACTTAGAGATATATATAAAAAGACAAAGTTATTGACCTAGACCACTTTTCATATCTCTAACTGCTGTTTCATCCAGTCTTTCGACGTACATTTTAGGGATAATATACATATTTGAAAAAATGTAATATATACATTATAACATAAGTTTGAAGGACAAAGTTTATTTAACAAACACACAGAATGGACGGAAGATGATAAACAAAAACAGTTGGCTTGCTGATTAACACAAATTGCAATGACGCATCAAGAATTAGCGTTCTCACATGAGGTTGCATAACTCACTACAACATGTTCACATATTCAATAACAGTGCAACAATATTTGCATTCTTTCACGAAAATCCGCATGTTTCAAGCACGCGGCAGGCAAGACTATCGATAATAGCTTGAGTTTACCAGGTTAAACTGCACATATTCTGGCAGCGCAACAACGCCATCTGTAATGCAGCGCCACCTATGACAACTCATAGATTACAGCAACTAGAATACAATTGAAATACATTTCAAAAATAGTTTTGGTGACATTACCTTCAAATAGCCCAAACTTGTAGTTGTAATTATCTGAATTATATTTCGGAAAATTACAGTCCTTTTTTTTCGGTGAGTGACTTTTAACAACAGAAATCTAATATTTAGTAACCATCCAAGTTCTGGTTGAGGCAACATGAAAGTGAATCCGAAACCTAAAATCAACCAATGGAAAAAATAAAGAACGCTAAGGCGAACCACGGGATCCCATGGATGTCAACCTGCGTCTCTCTTACTTTTTCATACATTTTCTGTCTTCTTTTCTCGTTTTCATCCTTTTTCCGTTGATAAGCGAACTCTCAAAATGAAGAAGTAAGCAAATAAGAATGAAAACGAAAATAAAAGTTTTAAAAATCATTTTGGTGAGTTCTGCAACTCTGCAGACCTAAAGAACGAGTCGCCACTGCTTTTAGGTGAAGCTTAATAATATGCACAAAGCTAAGAGCAAATAATTCAGCATTCTCGTTAAATCTTAAATTTTCATTTTCTCAAATTGCCCTTCCATTCTTTATCAAGTCGATAGTTGCAACTATCTGCCAATGAAGATAAGTTACAGTATGCGTCATTGGCAATTTTTTTCAATCCATGACGATTGGATGATGTAATACTTGATAAATATTTGTATTTTGCTATTATTCTTTGTTGAATAAATTTGCATTTCTGCAAAAAACATTTCCACACATTTTGTGGCAGCCCCTTGAAATTTAAAAATTAACGTATCTCTGTAAGTTTTGCAGATAGAATCGTGAAATTTTGTTTATACATAGATGAGTGAAATAATAACATTTCACTTATTGGCACTTTTTCTCTACTGGGAACGTATATTTATTTAATTTTTTAACTTTTTATATTCAACTTTCACAGAAGCCAAAGTGTTTTCACACAAATTCCAACCTTATTTGACGAAACTTTGTAATTGGAAGTACATATCTAGGTGCAATATTTAAGGGAATAAAAGGTTGTTCCGCTTTTTTGGGACACCCTGTATAAATAAAAGTGAAAATCATTAATAGTTTGGGAAACGGGTATCTATTGTGGAGATGAAGCAGCATCTCCACAATAGATGCTCGGGAGTCGTGCAGAAAAATGGCAGTTTTTGCAGTCTCTTTTTTAAGGCCAAACACGACTGGAAGCAGAAAATAACGTAATGTTACGAGTGCTACGAACATGGAAAATCGCTTCCCAGCAATGTTAGTCTTATGTTTGGGAAGAGAGTTCTACAGGGGTATGTATGGGAATGCCGGGGGAATGGAGCCATTGTCCCCGACCTTGGCGATCATTTTGGCAAATTGGCGACAAATTTGGCGACTTTAGAAACGAAATGTGGGATCTCAAAACTACTTGAATTTTCTGGATACCTCTATAATGGGCCGGGATACGGATTTCTCCAGATGATTCTATGTGACGTCACGGCCTGTCGGGGAGACTATAAGGGTACCGACACACGGGTCGGCTACGGCGAATTCGGCCGAGAGCTGAAAACGTGTCGGTGGTGTTCACACGAGGCATTTAGCGAATCATCTCTGCAGGGTGGCGCTGCATATTTGACTTTCGTGGCGTTAATCTTTCTGAGTGAGTGACATACGCGGCTCAAAAATGATGATTTATTTGAATGAAAGATTTATTTGAAGAGCTCCCAACGAAGGAAGAATTCATTGCATATAATGGATAAAAATTCCACGACTTATAATGTATGGAACTGTTTCAGAAAATTCTCAATTGAATCGAAGATAGCATACATTAGTATATATTTTTTTGGTTTCCGGTGTTTCATGTAATATTCTCACAAATTAAAGAATATCCTATGAATATTCTGGTTATTCTGATAAATTCAATTACATGCCTACAATTTAAAATAATTTTATTTTGATAAAAATTCCATTTTAAGTTATTTTTAAACAATATAACAATTCATAATGATCATTGCATGTGTTATTTTGTAGGGGAAAACACTTTAAAAAGTAAGTCATATTACATTTTCATCCTGTACAAATACGGACACATTCGCTTTAATTATTTGTAAAAATTCATAATATCAGCATAACAAAATATAATTAATTGAAAAAAATGTTTTAAATCATTTAAAAACTTATAAGTTTTTATTTAACTTTTAAAAACAGAATCGGTGCTTGGAGCTGTCATCTGAGTAGGGCGAAAACGTTTTCGTAAAAAAACACGTGTGAACACTGTCACTTGGGAGCATGCTACGATTTTGCCGTTGAAACCGGAGTTGTATCATTGGAGAAGAATGATACGCGCGAGACGAGAACCGGTTACACAACTTTGCCGCGCCAGCGTGAACAGCGCCATTAAAGAACACTGTATCACATGTCGCGTCACGGCTGCAGCTTTCGGCGTAAACGCTCCGTGTGTTCGTGCCCTAAATAGCTCTGTGCTGGGATCACAGGGCAGTGGTTGATCGACTGCGATCGTCTTTGGATTTTCGACCGCAGTGAGAGCTGGTAAGCTGTTAGACGCCGAGCGGTACTGAAAGTGCTGTTACTGTAATTATTAGTGATTTGCTGCCTGTTTTTGTTGCTAATTGGTGCAAGTGCTGTTTTTCTTATTTCCTGTGCTTCGTGTTTCTCGAAATATTCGAGAATAAAGTGTCATTCTCCGTTATCCTGCTTGTTGGACCGTTTCCTCGGTACACACCCAAATGGACGATTTTTGTAACAATATTATGCCCCAGACGCCACTTGCCTTCCCTAGGTCACTGTGAATAAAATATATTTTCTTCAAAAAAATGCGCGCATTTTTAAACTGAAATTGTTACCAAATGTTGTAATTGTGACCCTGTAAGGTTTCAAAGAGTCAAATATGATACATCATACTTACTGGATTCTCTTTTCTGAGTTGCTGCTCAGAAGGTTTCCCTTTTCCTCTTGGTTGGTATTCCCTTTTGGACAGATCAGGAAAATGACGAACCAAACGAACATCGGGCATATTGAGAAATGACTGGAAAAAAGATGCCGCTTCATCTCCACAATCATCTGCTTCAGTCACATCTTTAAACAACCTACAAAAACATAAATAAATAAACAAACAGATAAAACAAATAAAAAGAAAGAAAACTAATAAAATATTTAACAAGCCGAAGTAAATGTCAGATTCATTTTAGTAGACATGGGTAATTAAATTGGTTATCATAATATGCACGTTTGCACGAAAATTTTTCTGTATAATGTAAAATCTCCAGCTAAATGATGATTATCAACAGGGGTGTAGTGGAGCCGTTTGCAACAAACCTTCGACTTGGGAGATTTTCTTTTTACATTGAATACCTCACCTTTGCAATTTTCGAAAAACTGCGTTTTTTTCCTTGGATACTTATTTGCAGCAATTTTTCCACTTGAAACCAAACTTGGACGATTTTTTCCTTCCTCATTAGCCCTCTGACTGCATAATTTTTTTTGAATTACTATTTAGATGCGACGTTTTAAAACATGCGCAAATACCGTCGAAGCAAGCGAATTGTTATTTACAATCAGGGCTTTATTAGTATAATGTGATTCAATATTTTAAAAGTACTAAGTAAACCCATTAGCTTGCGAAATTCGCAAGACGCAGTGAAAAACAGACGAGCTTCCAACCCGCAAAAATCGCGGGATGCGCAGTCAGAGGGTTAACAGTATTACCTATTGTAGTTTTAAGCTGCTATCACACGGAGAGCTATCGCGCGCTGTTATCTTGAGCGTGATCACAATGCCACTCAGCAGAAAAGTTTGTAGCACGTGACGCATTGAGACAACCGGTCAGACAGGATTTCGGTATCGGGAAGGCGAACTACGTCACTGTCAAAGTCACACCCGATTGGTTTGAATTTCCGCTGCTGACCATATTTTGTCAGCATCGTGTGCATTTTCAAGCCGGTTGAATACAGTCCACGATTTCCGTCATCTTGTCTGATCGGTCACGTATGATTTCGGATTAAGTTCAGGGAACTGCTGCATTTGAATTCTTAATTACACTAATTGGAAGTTTAGTACGATTAGCAAGGCATTTTATTGTATATAATGGCTTTTACTTAACACTTGGAACCTGAAATATGCGTTTTAATAAGCATTGTATATGAGTAACTGATAGCAGCAAGAGAATGATTCAGAAAATGTAAAGAATTTTAATGAGCTGTGCAGTTATTCAATAAACGAATCGTAATATCTTTACTTTTAAGATCTCGGAGGAGATTTGCTGACTGATGAATGAAATTATACAGTTTATTTTTTTCCTGACACAGTTTGCACAACATCAAGGCTCTCAAGATTCAAAGATAATCTATATTTGTCATTATATCAATCATGTCAGTTATCTTTGAATAATATATTTGTTTTAAGGGGAGTCAGTACTCCCTATACCTCCAATGTAAAATTGGCCATTTGGTATGTACCTTTTCTCTCATTTTATTGCAGATACATGTTTGGTATGTTTTTATACAGTTTAAGCAGACATTTATCTCTATACGAGGTGAAATTCCTACATTAATATAGCTTGGTGTTTTTAAAAAAAGTTTTTAACTGAATGTCACTATGAATTTTTCAAAAAATGCCGTTATCTAACACGAGATCAGTATTAATAAGAATTTTTTTTTGAAATATCAGGAAAAAATTTCACATCAGTATATACATTTATATGTATAGAATAGATAGTAAAATTTCAAGAGCATATATGAAGTAGATTTTGAGAAAAAGGTACCCGCAGTTTCAAAAATACCATTTTGAGATAATTCAAGTTAAAGGTAATAATAATCTTGTTTCACATTAGTCTGTTTACAGTTTTTTAAAGTTTATTTTAACTTACTTCTAATATGAAAACGATCAAAAGACTTATATGGTTGGAAAGGTCTTGAAATGGAGATTTCAAATACATGAACATCAAAACATAGAGTTTTTGAAAGTATATCGGATACTGACTCCCTTAAAACCAAATTTAAGGGTTGAATCCATGAGTTGATGGTTAATGAGTTGAACTCATTTTGGGTTTCAACTCATTACAAAATTAATGAGTTGAAACTCAAAATTAGTTGAGTTCACAAATACCACTTTCTAGATACAACACATGCAACATTGCAGATGTAGTCATGGAGTTAAAATGGCATACGCATAAAACTAAATATGTTATTAACAAATACATGGACAATGTTTTAAATCTGAATAATCTGCAAAATAATTACAGAATTTCCTAAGAATATATTTGAAAAAATAAAGAAAAAAGATTGAACTACAAATTTGAAGTCCTCAATGCTTTCTGTCAAATTTCATCTAATATGCATAAGTTATGAATTGTATCTAATGTAAATGTAGTAATTTATTGGTATATTCAGATCCAGCATCTTAATAATTTTGTTAAAAGATTTTATGTTTAATGGGAATAATTGATCAAGCGAAGCGAAATCTCCGTTTTAAGTCGGCCATTTAGCGTTTAGTCTATCTGTAAATTTGTTTGTTGCGCAGTTACAAAGAAACACGTTGTGCGATTATCTTCAGATTTGGCATACTGTTACGAATAATATAAGTAAATGTGTGTGTGTGTGTTTAATTATAATTTTGTAAATGTAGTCAGTGACGAATCCAAGGGGGGGCTATCGGACTACAGCCCCCCCAGGGCCAAGCCAGAATTCTTGATTTTATTTAAAATCATCACAACTGTTTTTTCTTAATTAAAAAAATAATGAAAACGTTTCAACATTGCTTTCTGGCTATACAGGCTCGAAAATTGTCCTACTTTTGTAGTCATTCCACTTGTATTCGTAGTATTGACGCTGTCAAAGACATTTTTTGGCTAGTTATTGCATCGTAATTTTTCTTAAATTATGGGAAGTATTGTGTTGTTCTTTATATTCTTATTGTCAGGTGAGTCAAGTCGGTAAAATTAAAGTGTTTTGGTTTCCTGAAAGCCTTGAGGTTTGACATTCGTCACGACGATACACAATTTTTACGCCCTCAGCCCCATCATAATTACATGCGTTCAGCATATAATTATGAAGAGGAATATTATTCTCATTCAACACAAAATAGCAATTCTTTCTCATTTTGAATTTTGCTTGTTGGCAACTCAATTTTCCAGTTATAACAATCACTTGCATGAAGAAGGCACTAGTACCTCATTTCTTTTTCTATAATGCCACCATAGTATTCTTGGATATGTCAATACAGTTTTAAACATGGATTTTAACAAAGAAACAAACATGGCAGATTCAAAAAAAAGTTATACAAGATGAAATAACCAATGTAGAGAATTGCAATGTAGCTCCAAAATTCATTTTTAATGATTTTTCGTTTTCAACTCCATAATAAAGTATAAATAAAGGAGTACAAAATATAAAAAAATAGATTCAAATATTCTATACTGCAAAAATTTTGTCAAATCTACATTAAACACTAAAAAAAAGTGAAGAAATATGTTTATATTTAGTCAGTCAGAAAAAAAGCACCTCTTTTTTAAGAGTGACAATTAGTAGAATCTTTCAAGTTCTTCTTCCAGTGAAAACAATTTATTTTAGCAAATTGTATTAACATATTTTTTACATCATAAGTAAATGTTCATTTATATCAAATCTGTAATCTTATTTGTAATCGTTGTTTTATTTATTATTATTCATATACTAAATATGTAAATGAATGCTGTCTATAGATGGCGCTGTGTATACCTTGTAAAACAAAATATGAAAATTACTCACAAAAAAGTCTTACCTACAACGAATCGTTTTATCATCCGGAGAAATGGAATCTTTTATTTCCACATTAAGTTTTTTACCGGAGGGTGTTGATATAGTAAGCGTTTTACCATCAATCTGTACAGTTAGAAGAGTCAAACTTGATCTTTCTTCTTGAGAGATAAGAACTCTCTCACCGTCTATCACCATGAATGAGCTAGATGGAATAAATAAATAAATTTAAATCACTGATTTTCTAATTCTAAGAAAATATATTATATAAAGGACATATTTACATATGCTAATAAACTTCCCTTTATAGTGATAAAAAATTAAGTTCTAAGAATAGCATGTATTGGCAGAATTCCGAAACCTATTTTCTTCCTAATACCTATTTTTTCTAATATAATTTCCCTTTGAAATATTTAAAAACTCCTTAGATGAGCAACTTCAACCCTCGATATCTTCAAAATTTGTTTTGTTTTAAATTTTTGACATTAATTTTCCATTGGTGAACATCCTAATATTAAAAAAGTTTATAAAAAATTTACCTTTCATGAAAATTTATTGCTTACTATCTATAATATTTTTGTATAGTTTAATAACTCAATGAAATGGTATGGTTTCCAGTCAAAATTAACTGAAGAATTATTTTGCACACTTCAAACAAAGTACTCAGCCGTTCTGAAGTAAAATTGTTATGATTTGTTGGAAAAATATAATATTCTTTACAAATGGATTTTATTAATTATTCAATTCAACTGTCATATAAATGATTGAATTTATGCAATTACAATTAAGGAAATCATAACCATGTTACCGTACATTTTTCTTTCTTTGTTTTCCACCACTAACAAAATACTCTTGATTTTTTTTTCTCAAATAATTATATTACAAAAGTGCATGTTGTATATATATTGTTGTATTATAGCAAGTAAAGATTGTGTTATAACAGTGTCTTCACAGATATAAGTAAAAAGACGCATTCAAATCGTTTAGTAACTAACATAACAACTGAGCAAAAAGAAAGAATTAAACCATAATTTTCTTAATGCAACTGAAATTTGGAAATGTGAAATCAGATGTCAAATTAATAAGAAATGTACAATAATTGTACAATTAAACAAATTCATTTAAGTAACGAATTTATCTAAGTAAGTGTATAAATCACAGGGATGTAGTGGAGGCGGAACGAACGTTCCCGTACTGCTTTATTTTACTTTCTCGTATACGAAGTAATGGAATCGTCAAAATATTCGAACTCGAGATTTTGACAAATCTCCACTTTTTAGACCTCCCCGAGTCCGAAAAACACAATTTTGGAATTCTGTCTCTGTGTCTGTGTACACGATAACTCGAAAACTATTAGAACTAAGGGGATGAAATTTGGTATATGATCTTGACACATGATTTTTAGGTTTCTGTAAAATGTTGGACAAAATCCGTCTAAGGGAAGTCTGTCTGTCTGTCCGAGTTCATGTGAACACTATAACTCAAAAACTTGAATAACTAGATAAATAAAATTTGGTACACAGTTTTATTATCAGGAATGTAGGTCCGTATAAAAGTTTGGGCCAAATCCGTCAAAGGGTTCACTGTCTGTCAGTCTGTATAATTGCAGACTTTTGATCGCATTAACTTCTTAACAAAATTACTTAGATAAATAAAATTTTGCATGAGGCCTTCTAACCTTAACTGTAGATTTGTGTTTAAATTTTGTGTCAATCGGTTTAGAAAAAGGAGTTCAATTTGCATTTTCGCTGTCTTCAATATTCTACGACACAGAAAAGCCCCGACTGATCTTGGCTCACTGCCAAATTTTACCCACGCTCTTTTGCTGAAGTCCTTGGCGTTTCGCTTATTTTTTTTTCTCCACTGCGTTAGAGACGCTTGTTTGTTTTGGTGCAGTTTTGCTTATTTTTTTCTCTACATATGTTAGGGACTATACAAGAAAGTTTAGGGGAAACCACTCCCGCTGGTTTAACGAGAAATAAATAAGAAAAAATTGTGAAAATGTTCTTAAAACAGCGCGATTTATGTCACCCAGGTTAGAACGTTCCGCCACTGCTTATTTTTAGAGTACAGCACTGATAAACCATAATAAATCTTAATTTTTTTTAACGAGTTGCATCAAAACCACAAGAAAAGGAAGGGGAAATTCACCGATTCACCGGCGTTTCTCACCGATCCAGGAGTCCATTGACTTGAAATCCCAGTTTTGTACATTTCCCTGCATTTACTTCAATACCTCTGAGGCTCTTGACTGGGAAGAAATACAGCTTGGATATGGTTCCAACTTTTACAAATGAACGCTTGTTTTTCTTCCATAGCATCACTCCAACAACACCAACTGCCACTGCTGCAGCAATCCAAAGAGTTGTCAAGCTCTGTGACATTTTTAACTATAAAAAATAGGCTATTCAAAATAATGTACTGTAACGAATTGTTTACAGGCTTCAGTCTTATAATCAAATTATGAGCTAAAACGGCTTTACCAGTGTTTTGATGTATTTTTCTTGAGGCACAGACTACACGTGATGCAAATGTTTGTGATTGTTTATTTTAAAAAGCTTGAAAGTAGTGTTCCTTAAACATCGATAGTATCGATAGTTTCAAAACAATCGATACTATCGATAGTTTTCTCCAGGGCAATAATATCGATAGGCGCATTTTCAGTCGATAGTTTAAAAACTATCAATACTATCGATAATTCCAGTCGATAGTTTTGAAACTATCGATAGTATCGATTGTTGCAGTCGATAGTTCCAAAACCCGATACTATCGATTTGGCTTCGATAGTATTGATAGTCTATTGATGTTTAAGGAACATTACGTGAAAGTAGTTCTTCAAATTGCTTTTACGATAAAACAATTTCTTTTTGTTAATAGCTAATAAATTTATTTTTGATATAAAAATTGGCTATTCCTGAGTGTGATGTTACAGTACGAAATATCATTTTAAATTAAAATAAACAAAGCTGTTTCAATTTATAAATGCGGGAACAGGGGTGTATCGAGTAGATCGCGCCCCCACACACGCATACAAACACTACATGCCAGATTTTTGTTAAATTTTCATCGCCCCTCCTCCGTGAAAGTATCTTCCTGTATTTTTTTTCTTCACAGATTTAACAAATTTTATAATTTTGTAAGTAGGTTTAGTAAAATTGATGTATTCTTGAAAAATGATACTTGAATGAACTATATTGAAGAAAAATACCGTAAGCAACAAATTAAATAAATTACAAATTATACATATTTTCTAAAAGATTTTTGATTTACCCGTAATTTTTAATCAGCCAAAGAAGTCTTATTCTTGAATTATTTTTTCCTTCCACAGTACATGGTATCAATTTTACATTTAAACTTAAAAAACTTCGCAGACACAGGGGGCTGCGTAATTTTTGCGCAGCCCCCTGCGTCTGCGCTCTTGGCGAGGAGGGGGGTGGTCGCCACCACCACTCCGGTACAACCTTACAAATGAAGTTGCATGGATTAATTTCATAACTTAATTTCCACAGATTTGGTATATGCAAAAAGGAATATTTGGACAACATGAAAATTTGATGTGAATACACAGAATGCGAGTACACAGAAAATTTAACACAAGCAATGCTTGCAGATTTTGTCATTAATTTTTCTGAATAATTCTGGTAGATTTTATATTTTGTAATTATATTTCTATTCATAAGAAAAAAATTACTTAATCTTTGTATTAAGTTGGTTATGGGATAAAGAAATATAGAAAGTTTTAAGATAAAATTTTGGATGGGAGGGGGGAAATGTTTGGACAAATTTATTGATTAAATGCTATAAGATTAATAACAATATCTATCAATTGAGCTTATTTCTATTAGAAACATTTTCCAAGACTTTTTTTAAAATCTACATCGCTAAGCCTTCAAAAGAAATTTTGAATAATCTCTTTTGACTGCTTCGTGATGTAGATTTAAAAATACCTTCCTGGCATAATCTTCACTTTTTAACCAATTACTCTGTGGACAGCTGATGACGTCAGAGAGTAAATGGAGTAGAGGACTGAGTCCTCGGGAATTACTAAACTAAGAAATATTTTTATCGCTCATTTTGAGTCAAAAATAGACAAAATAGATCCTATTATTTCTCTAGAAATTCTTCTTAATGAAAAATTTAAGCTTCATTAAAGGAAAAATTTAATATGGAAAAACATCTCATTGGTCCTTTTAATACAGAAGCAGTAAGAATACATATGCATTTTCATACTTACCGCCTATCTATTTCCTGTTTAGTTAGAAAGCTCAGCTAACATCCAAAAATCATTACAAGTACTTATACAATACTTGTACCACTCAAATAGCGGCATTTAATAAAAGAAAAACATTTTCTAGAAAACAAATAGATATTATTGTTTAGCAACGGATTCGGAAAACTTCCGCGCTTTTGAGCATGCGCAGGACGGAGTTATTTTCATCAAATAAGGGGGAAATGAAGAATGGGAGGGTGATGTTTGCATTTTATTGAGCGTGATCTAACAAAGAACTCCAGAAATGCACTCATATGACTCATTGCCTGATACCCCTTTCCGGTGTAAAATCGTCCAAAAGTGGTAGTCTCGAAATCCGCGTTGTCGAACAGTACTTCAATACCTAAAATAAATAATAATAATAACTTTAACCAGTTTTCTGATAAGGGTATAGAATTCCTAACAGGAAAGACCTTCTAAAATTCTTTTTTCACTGCATCAAATTTATTCTAATTCGCAGAAAAGAAAAATAACCACAAAGAGATACCCCCGTCTAGCCTAGGCATGCGGATGAATCTGAAAGAACGGCCACCACGACAATTATAGCACCCTTTACGGGCAGCACATGCGACGTCGCTTCGGACAGAGGTATGACTCTTCATCTGAAGGGGTGACTCGCTCCCACACCATTATTGTATCTCACCGGAATAGTTGGGTAGTTATATTAACGTCCCATTTTGAAGCAACACGAGAGCTAAATTTTGAACAGCGGTCAGATGACATGGACGACACCTGAACTGGCACCTCCTCTCCAAACTTCCGCACCACATCAGCGGGAGGACGTTTGGCCACTAGGCATGATTAAACTTGCAGCAGTCCCCATACACGTCAGATCTATAGTAGAATCGGGATTCGAACCTGGAACCCTCCATCCAAAGTCGAGACTTTACCACTATGCCACCGCGGCTGTATCTCACCGGGAAGCGAAACTCTCTTTACTCAAACGACAGGTTCCCATCTCCTTGTACGAAGTGGATTTAAGTGGGAAAAGAAGAGTAAATATTCTCGGAACAATATACAATCCTTATTGGCTTCATCAAGCGCCTTTATTCAAAATTCTTAGTAATAATTCAGCATAATGATAAATTATACCTATGATGATTCTAAAAATACCACTTCTATTTACAAATGAAAATACTATTTCTATTTTTAGCTCGCTCTATTAAGTTTTACAAAAATCAAAATTCATAGCTTCTTCGATAATTTGCTTGAAATAATCTTGATTGATAATTATCTTAATTAGAAAAATGACAAGATTATCTGGTTATACAGATATGATTTATAACCAGCCAGAAATATATAGAAATACAACAAATGTAGAAGACTTTCATTTTACTTGTCTCCTCTAAGTCCAAGTTAAAAGTTTTTTTTAAAAATCTAAAAGTAAATGCAAAAAATGGCTAAAACAAAAGTTCCTTTTATTTCAAAATTTTTCTAGAGGAAAGAAACACTATATTTAAGTTTTTCTCTTGTGAAGGGTACAGTATAGAATAGTCAATACAAATGTAAAATAAATTGAATACAGAAAAGAAAACTCAAATTTAATAGTAAACAATGCATTAAATTCGAGATTGATTAGTTCTTCACTCAAATTGTATTTTTTAAAAATGAGGAGATTCATGTTTGCTGATAGCAAAACTGGATATCTATCAATATGGGGAATATTCAATTATGAAAAGCCAACAAATTGTAATTAAATATTTCAACCATATTACAAAAAGTGAAAAAAAGCAATATAATATATTCTAAATATCTTGAAACTGCTTTGAGTTACAAACTTTCTAAAATTAAATCAAAAATTGGAATAAAAGGCATTTCACTGATATACAGCAATAATTTTCGTAGTATTATTTATCGAATAATTGTCAAGTGTTTTCCAAACACTATTTTTATCTTTGAGGTTTTAGCAAAGTGGAAAGAAAATAGTATACACTCTAACTTATTAAATGTTTGAAACACATCCATATATACCCAAAAAAAATTAAAACATATATTAGATAATGCAGATGCCTTCAATAAAGATGTTTATAATATAAATAAGTATTAGAGTTTCTCAAAAATATTAAAGCCTTTGGCTTTAAATCATTTTTATTTTATGATCACTTCTCCATTCAACTGTCAGTAGATGAAAATTTAACTCTTTGACAACCGGATTAAAAATAAAAAAAATCAGAAAGGAAGTCTCGTTATACACATAATAACTTGTATAAATTTAAAGCATTGGAATATAGCATTTGACAATGAATTTAACAGCTATATTATAGTTAGAAGCAGATTTAAAAGAAACGCTTACCGATTAATTGTTAATTAATAGATATAATGACTTCACGAGTAATTGGACCTTTTACCCATCAATGTAAATGTAAAAACCTTGCATCACGAGACAAGCATGCCTGATATAATATCAGATATATTTCTTTCGTATCATCAGATAAACTGACAAGTACTTTCAACTCATCTTTGAACTGACGGGTGAGTTTGTCTACCTGCAAGGTTGCGTTGTCAGCTTGATCTCTACTGTTAAGAGGAAAACAGAATGACACAAAAATTCAAAGCAGGAAATATTTTCTTTTTTTCATTTGTATGGCCTTCGACTTATATTTTAGAGGAAAAATTGTTATCAATGGAACGGCTAGAATGCAGTATTCAGTCCTAAAAACTGTCTATTGATTCTTTAGTTACTGATTAAAAAATAAATATACTTGAAGTGCAAAAATTTCAAAAGCAGTCCGTACTGATGTTATATTTCTTTCGTATCATCAGGTAAAATGACAAGTACTTTCAACTCTTAACAACAACTTAACTGCCGGGTGAGTTTGTATACCTGCAAGGTTGCGTTGTCGAATTGATCTCTACTGCTAAGAGGAAAATAGAATGGCAAAAAAAGAAAGAAAATTCAAAGCAGGAAATATTTTCTTTTTTTTCATTTGTACAGCCTTCGACTTATATTTGAGAGCAAAAATTGTTATCAATGGAACAGCGAGAATGCAGTATTCAGTCCTAAAAAACTGTCTACTGATTCTTTAGTTACTGATTAAAAATTAAATATACTTGAAGTGCAAAAATTTCAAAAGCAGTCCATACTGATTCTGAAATTTTAATTAGAATTTTAATTAATTAAAAAATAATCGAAATTGTGGTGTTTTTCCTTAATAACTTCCGAAAATATTACAGCACAAAAATTATTTTTACGCCATCTGAAAGAGCAAAAAATTAAGTTGCCGTAAAATTTTTTCCTCCAATTTTAATAACCTTTTAAAAAGATTTTTTGGCATAATTTACAACAATACTTTTCATTGTTGCAACGCAATTCAAACCGTTTTCATTGTTTAAATAAATATTTATTCGCATGTTTCTTTTTCATTGTTGAAAGCTAAGGTAATATTTTGTTTAATTATATGTTTTAATCAGCAAAATTTCATACAGCTAATATGTTGCTGGACGTAAAATGTGCAGTGACATTTTAAAGTTAAAATCAAATGCATATTTTGCAAGAGGAATAAGAGAGTGAAGTTGATTAAGACAACGGGCAATTGAATGTATGTTACATGACACAGACAGTTACTCGATTCCATTAGGGACGTTCATGCAGATAACGAACATAATAGGTTCAAGGCTATTGAAAGAACATGCGTTAAATATCAATCAAAATGTGAAATTTAAAATTACTTTGTTAAGGGAACCATGAATATCAATTTATTATACATAAGATATTCAGTTGGAATTATATTCCTGGGTCCCCCATCCTTGTTAGGGAGGATACGACAGTTTTTAGAAAACCACTCAGGCTAGTTTTTCCGTTTTTCAAACATTGACACAACAGGGAAAATGGGGGGGCGAGGGGGGGATGACGTGTAATTGGAAGGTAAGAGAAATAAGTTTAAAAGATTCTATCTAAAATATGTTTTTAAAAAAATCTTCCTAAATTAAATCTTTTAAAATTTATTTATACTTCAACTCTAGGATATCTTCACTGAAATTTTGTACAATAATGAATTTATGTAAAAATGTCACTTTTCAAATTAAAAGAAAGTTCTTTATTACATTTTCAAATTTTGGTTTATAATTGAAGTCATTTTTTAAAATTTTGTTTACGCTTGTTAAAGTGCGAGCTAAGAATATACAGACTGAATCTGAAATATCAATCGATTCTTGTATGATTGGGTGTTATGATCAGTGGCGAATCC